>BDCZ01000006.1:106733-234669 GCA_001662365.1 Chlamydomonas applanata | reverse complement strand
CCGTGAAACAACACCAAAACCCACACATCCCACCAACCCCTCTCGCCACATCCCACCCCACGTCCCCTTACCCCCTGTTCCGTTCCACCCCCACATGCCCGTCCATCCACTGCAACTGCACCCCTCAGCCCTGAAATGCATTAATAATAATAACACAGCGTGTCACAGATGTGTCTGCATGCCGGAGCCTGACAGTCGTTACCTAAACATGCCTGAAATGCAAGCCAAACCGCAATCCGCCCGCAGCCCAACCACTCCCAGCCACCCACCTGCAGCGAATCTTGCGCACGCGGTTCGTCAGCCGTGGCCCCATACCTGCTACCATCATCCAAAACTTGTTGACCGTCGCTTGGTACCACATCTGCTGTGTGGCCAGGCTCGGCCCTGTGGTAGACTGCACCCCTTCCTCCCCCCCTGCCATGCCGGCCTCCTGCCTGCCCTCCCCCCCTCCCGGCTGTAGCAGCTCCCCTGTCTGGTGGTCTAGACGCTTGAGACGCATGGGGCGCAGGGTGCGATGCTCCACATCCAGCCCCTGCATGTGTGTGTGTGTGTGTGTGTGTGTGTGTGTGTGTGTGTGTGCTGGTTACATTGCACGCTCATCATGGCGCATGGATGGGCGCATGGACGGCGCATGGAAGGGAGCCCCACATGTCTCTCACATGCACCAAAGCTTAGACGGCAGCCGTGATGGCTGCAACATATGGGTGCGGCAGCGATCCTGCTGCTGCACTCTTGTGCTTGATCCATGCACCCGACCAGCCTCACAAGACTGCTTACCGACCATTGCAAGTTTGCAACACACATTGCAGGAGCAGCATGCGCCCACAAGCAGCTGTACCAAAACAGGTTGCACGTACTGGACCTTGGCTGAACCAGAGCTGGACAACGGGCAGCATCAGAGAGCATACCCCACACCTTGATAGGCACCAGGTCTCGCATGGCCTCAGGAGATGTGGGCACCAGTGGCAGTACGGAGTCATCAACCTTGGTCACACCCTGCAGTACGATCATCAGAGTGAACATGGCGTCTGAGGGGAGAAGCAACCTACGATGGTTGTGCACAATGAATTGTGAGATACTTTGGCACACCAGCCATTGGACAGTGATCTCTAATCCCCAGCACATGCCAGCTCCCAGTCTTGATCCGCCCATGCTCTTCAGCCCGCAATCAGAAGTTCTCACTTCAGGAATGTGGGGGAGTGACTCCTTGAAGCAGAGCTTGACGAGTGCAGTGTCCAGTACCTTCAGAGGAGCGGTGCCTACACCCAGCACGCCCACCTGACGGCCATGACATATATGCAAGCATGGTGTGCAAGCAAGCGGTTGGTTGGTAGCTGATGTGAACATGCACCACGACCAGGCTACTGCAAAGAGGCAGCCCGTCAAATGGTGGAATGGTAGCAAGCCATCAAGTCGGTCGGTGGGACAGTTTAAGAACGGCCAATCGCAGCAGGCTCAACAGCACAGCACCTCAGGTAGTGCATCTGGCGTGAGGATGTCGCTTAAGAAGGTTGAGGGTATGAGTACTGCGCATTTGCAGCACCACAAAGGGAGGGGCATTAATAATTAATGAAGAGATTGCTGACGCCCGCCTGGGTGCCTGTGCCGCAGTGCTGCCCCGGCCCTTGCCCAGCCCCTTGCATGCCACGTGCATGATTGCACACATGGAATGTGCAAGCATGCAACGCACCTGCGTACAGAATGTGGGTGTCCCTGGGGTACGTGCACGCTGCATGCAGCACCCTGTGCTTGTGCCAGCCAGCCAATTCGCAGAAAGGCTGCCATGCCAGTTCAAGCTGCTCTGAATCTTCAGCTTGGGTGGGGTTGGGCGTCTTCAACGTCACGAGGACACAGCCACGAAAGAGCTTGCACGTCTCCGCGGTGCACCGATGGCGTGAACACTCCGATGCTAATTCGTGAAGCCGTTGTGATGCTTTGGTAAGCAGCAACTCACAAGCATTAGCGCAAAACTTTTTCAGTTGAATGAAGCGATTTTGTGAGGCAATTTCTTGAAAATCAGAGGCTTGCAGGGGGCTCCACAGCAATGAGCTCATTTCTGAGTATACGCATTTCCCATAGCCACAACCAAGAGATGGCTCTTGTTGTTAGGGTTGACTTGTGTGAGTGCATGTGACTTTGACCAGCGGTGCACATGGGCATTCATGCATGGTGGAAGGGCACGGGGCTCGCTGTGCTGACCACGGCATGGGCTTGCCCGTGATTTCATTCTGAACTGCAATTTAATTGGTCCCATGCAATATATAACATCACAGCTGTCTGCTGCTCATCTGCAGCTGAGGTGTAAGGGTGCGCAGCACGCCACATGTCACTAATGAAAGGCAGCTCAGGAAGCCTCGTTAGTCGTTACACAGGGTCAGTGCAAACCGCGCATCACCAATCATCAATTGTTGCATACTAGTATGTGATCAGCGATCCAGTTCAGATCATGAAATGGTCGTACACAAAGGGGCCGGAGGCAGCAGCACAAGCACACGACAAAGAGTCAGAGACGCACACAGCGGCCCCTGAGCTGGGCTGCCAAGTACAGAGCTGATGTACAGATGTACACCATGCAGTGCAGGCGTGCATACACATCCAGCCTCTCACAAAGGCCAAACGTCTGTCTGCTGCACGAGGGGCACATTGAAGCATGAACGATGCAGGCTACAAAGTACCACGGAGTACTATAGCCGAACAGTCCCGGGGTGCCTCAACAGCACGGTCGGCACACTGGTAGCATGTAAGTCCTGCAGGACAGCACAGGCCCGCACATTGATGTCATCTACATGTTTTCCTTAAATCGCACAATCACTCAGCTGTATGTTGCGCGCAAGATTGCACAGCGGCTACTCTTGACAGTACGCAGCACACCATCCAATACATGCAGACTTCCACTGGGCGGGCATCGACACGCACCAGTGTATGCATAACAGCAGCCGCGCTGCTGAGCTCTCATTTCGTACGTGGGCATTGGCAGCGCTCAGCAGGGGGTACCCCCTCCAGTGCGCTCTCGATGTGCATGCCACACCCTGCGGGCATGACGCAGGCATCAAACACAGGATTCTAATGAGAAGCCCATTATGTGCCACAGCATTGCAAATCATTCGTCCACGTCCCATGCTCGAGTGTGCGTGCTGTGTGCAGTGGGGACATGCAGCCAGGGAGCAACACAGGCGGGCATGCAAACTGAGGCATCATGGCTTTAGCACGCACCTGCCCAGGTGGGCTTGCCACACTTGGCACAAGTGATCCTGTAGCACATGCTTCCTGCAGCTCAGAGACATGAAGGTGGTATGACATGAAGGTCGGTGCCATGCAGCTGCATGCATGTTTCTGGTGTGGAACCACCCATCGATTGTACGCCCAACATGTACGGAGGCCGAAGCCATGCGGTTTCCTCGCGATGGTAGCTGCTGACCTAATGGGTGCCGAAGTGAGGCAGTTGTAGTGCGCTTCAAGTGCCCAGTTGCTCTGCACGCAGCCAGACAGCTATGTGCGTGCGTGGGCTGCCGCACTTTCAGGTTGAGCGTGAAGCAGGAGCTTGGTAAAAGAGGGCTGGGGCTTCGCCTTGTGTTAGTGACTGGGAATTCAGTGTTGTATGTGCCTTCTAGAAAATGCAGAGCAGCGCTTCGCCACTTGTACCCACCTCCGTCATTCTATCTTTAATCACCTATCACCGTCTAGTAATCATCTGTTGAGGGCAGGGAAATCGTCTGTTGAGGGGAGCCGGGGCCTGTGCGCGCGTGGGTTGAAGACCCGGTGCATAGATAGCAGTAATACAAGAGCATGCTGGGGGCGGGGCTTGTCAGACAGTCTGTTGCGTGTGGGAGCCCCAAGCCATGCTCTTCACCCGCAGACCCCCAAGAATTGTTGAAAACAGCATCCTGTGGCCAAAGCATGTGAGGCTGTACAGTCAAAACTGCGCGACATTCAATAACATGCGCGGCAGTTGAACGGACCACGGTGGCGGCGGTCCCGTTTGCTTTGCATGGGCCACACATCCCAGCCCGGGTCCAGAACAGCGCACAAGCACTCCCGTAGAATGCCAAGGATATGCGCTCCATGTTGATGAGCCTGAGTGGGCCGTGATGCACAGGAGCCAGACGTCTTGCCACACCGCCACCACCGCCCCCCTTCACGACGTCACAGTGACATCGAGTATGAAACCGCCGATCACACCACCGGTTCCCCACCCTGCACAAATGCTGGCAATCCTGCCATTGCTTTGCAACTGCTTTCTGCTGCTTCAGTACACGCACGAGCACGAGAGCATCCAAGCTGAACAGCCCCTTCACGCACACCACAGCAGCCCCATCAAAGCTGCGGTCCTCGCTGCAGCGGGCTTTGCTTGCCTAGCCTTACTCTTCGCACGCTGCTTTGGGCCCCCGGCCAGCTACTCAGCTGAGGATCCTGTTCTGCTAGACCCCCTCGACCCCCTCTTCCACGCGTCAGCACCACTTGGCCCAGAGCCTGCTTCTGAGCCACAAGAACAGCACAAGGGAAGCCACAAGATGTCAACCACAGTGACGTACCAGCTGCACGAGTCTGTGCACCCGGCTGTCATCAAGGATGTGAGTGCAGCATACCTGTTTGAAAGGGGGCGAGGGGAGTGGGGGGGCGGCATGTCATCATAAGCCTGTTTTGCTCATGAGCTGGTGCCACTGGCTCAGAGCTGGCTTCATTTGTACGGGCGGCTTGTGAGCCGGCTGCACATAGGATGGGGAAAACCTGGGCACCACATCTGCTGCTGCAGTCATGGCAGCTTAGAGCGCTGCAGCTGGCAGCAAGCTCAAAACAGCATTGCCCCGCATGCGGACTGGGGCAATAGTGCCTGGCCGTGCATAGCTGTACAGCATGCGCCCAGCTGCATGGCTGCTTGCCAGCGATGTCATTGGCGCGGCATGTGCCTGCATGCTTGAGCATGCCACACGCTTGCCATGCACGCCATGCAGGTGCCTGTGACGGTGAGGCACCCGCCACCTGCAGAGCTGGACAAGTACATCCCCAACCCTGGTGAGTGTGGGGCTGGGTGGCTTCAGAGTGTCACAGAGTGCTCGCCTCTCCACATTTTGAGATGTACCGCTCCAGGTACAGCCAGGCATGGTGTGCGCGGCTGCGGCTGAATGCAGGTGGATGGTTTCTGGACGGTGTCTCATTGTCTCTTGCAGTCAGTTGTGGCAGCCCAGTGGTATTTCAGACTGGCTTGGTCCTCTAGTGATGGTGTTTAGATAACGACTGTCAGGCTCCGGCATGCATACACATCTGTGACACGCTGTGTTATAATTATCATTCTTAGTGGCCTGCCTGGTGACCCGCCATGCCCTTGCATACCTGTCGTGTGCAGGACCCTAGATTCAGGTTGTTTGCATGTCCACCCAGTGGCTACACACATGCCTTGGCGATGACGACATGATTAATGCGGTGCCCGATCAGGAAACAATGGATCCTGCGACTTGCACCGCAGGCATGCCACGTGCTAACCGTGCCGTGTCCAAGGAGAAGCCCAACGGCTCACCCACGAGCCCGCCCAACGCCACGACGCTGCAGCAGCACGTGCTGTGGTTCGACTTGTGAGTTTTTGCAACTGCTGCTGTGTGTGATTCCTCAGTATCGGTGCGTTAAGTGTCGTCGAGGTGGCTGTGCAGCCATCTGACTGGCTGAACACTGTACTGCTGCTGCTCGTTCTGAAAGCTGTCAAGCTTGACCAGGGTCCCTCGCTCAGCTGGGCCCTAACCGGTCAAGCAGCTTTTGACCAGATCTAACCAGGGCTGACCGCATTCGACCATGTGTCTTGTACTTTTGCAGTGATGGCGATGGCGTGATCTACCCGTGGGACACGTTTGCGGGCTTCCGGAAGCTTGGCTTTGGCTACATCCTCTCGTTCCTTGCATGGATCGTCATCCACGGCAACTTCTCATACCCTACCTCAGTGAGTGGTGTGGGCCGTGACTGAGGCCTATAGGTGCGTCACACAGGTACACAGTGCGTCCGTGCTCAGACAAGGCTTGCACCGTGTAATTGCATGCTGAGGGTTGTGGGTGACTGTGACTTCAGACATGCAGGTCAGTGTTGATGTGATGCAATCACCGGTGCAGAGGACAAAAATTCAGTGGTTATGACCACCACACCTTGTCAGCTGGTTGCTGCATGCTTGGTGCATGTTGCTCCCTTGAGCTGAGGCTACTAGATCCTAGCTGTCTGGCTGTGTGGCTGCTTGCCATCCAATCCATCGTCAATGGATTCAGCACTGTGCCAGACCTTGGTATGGGTCATGAATATTAATAACATGGCGTTGGTATGGATCATTGGTCTGATTCATTCTGTGTACACGTGCCCACATGCCTGCGCAGAAGTCCTGGATCCCTAACCCCCTGCTCCCCATCAACATTGACCGCATGCACCGCACCAAGCACGGCTCCGACTCCGAGGTATGTGCCCAGCAGTGCCAAACAGCTTTCAATCAGAGCTATGATCTTGGATCATTGCATGTACCAGTGGCTCATGCTTGCGGCCTGGCACGCTTGTCCGGAACGCAGGCCTGTTGGCGCTGACCTGTGCACTTGGGAAACAGCATGACATGCTGCACCATCAGTGCCCAGCACGCACGAGACCTGGATGTCGCATTCATCTGGTCAATGTCAAGCCTCAGACACCCTAGTCAACCATGGCCAAAGCTGGCTGTCAGGCGTGCGCTTCACAACACTGCCTAGCCTCTGCCGCCTGTGCCAGGTGTATGACACTGAGGGCCGCTTCGTGCCTGAGAAGTTTGAGGAGATCTTCTCCAAGTACGACCGTGAGAACAAGGGTAAGTACAAATGGATCAGCCGAGCATGATTAGCCAGGACTAGCTAAGGTACAGGGCGTGTACAGCAAGGCACAGGAGGAGCTGGTTTCAGGCACGCCTTGGTGTCTCGACATGCAGGGCAGCAGGCATGAGCTGCGGTCCTGACTCATGATGCATCAGCTTGTGCATGGAGACGCGAGGGCAGCCCCGGCCCTTCTTCCGGCATCATGCCGACTGTGCACACCGCAGCAAGTGTTGCTTTGGCTCGCATTATGTACTGCTGCAAAGCTCTCACAGTGCACTGCCGTGGCCATACTGTATTGCGTACTGCTTGTGCAGGCGGTCTGTCGTGGCGCGACATCCAGGAGCTGGTGTACAGGTGAGCTGCCACATGTCCCTTCAACTACCCCCTTGCACTGTGGCTTTGATCTCATGCCTCAATTGCATCTCCCCTGCGTGTGCTGGTCTGTTATGCTCTCCCGCCTCCCCAGCTGACTTGGGGGCTCAGAGCACTGGGGATACCGCCCATGCATACATCCTCGTTCCCTCGCCCCCCCACCTAACCCCCACCACCCCACCCTCCCTCCCTCCCTCCCTCCCTCACAGACTTGCTGAATGGCTCACTCGCTCACTCACTCACTCACTCACTCACTCATTGACTCCCTGACTCACAGCAACATGAACGTGATGGACTTCAACGGCTGGATTGCGGAGCGCCTCGAGTGGTGGACCTTGTACCTGCTGTGCAAGGTGTGTGCAGAATCTGGGGCAGAATCCTTGGGTTCCTGGCACTGTTAACACCATGCGTACTAATGGCCTCGACACAAGGAACGCCACTTCTTAATGACAGGGCTGTCATAGTGCCCATTGGCATGCCAAGATCCTGCACGCTGGCCGCAACTGACAACTGTGTGATGACTATGTGTGGCAAGTAAGGTGCGGCAATACATGCATGATTGCAGGATGAGAAGGGTCTGGTGTCCAAGGAGAAGATCCGCGCGCAGTACGATGGCTCGCTCTGGGTAAGCCGCTCTGCAACCAAAGGGTAGGACCATGATCAAGCCATTTTTCCTCTCCTGAACCACCCAAAGCACCCGTTTGGGTACAGGGGATGGTTGAGGAGAGGAGGGATCAAGGGCTGCGCTGGTCAGTCTTAATCTTGCAGCAGGAGCTAGTGCTAATAAATAATAATAACACGGCGTGTCACAGATGTGTCTGCATGCCGGAGCCTGACAGTCGTTATACAGGAGCTAGCGCTGACTGTCCACTATTTCCACGCGAGGCTGTTGCACCTCGCCCCAGCCATGCCATCACATTTGCAGCTTGCGCTGCTTGCCATCTGCGTGCTCCGACTTGTGTGTTTGACTTTCGTTTGAACGGCGGCTGTCTGACTTTCGTTTGACCGGCGGCTGCAGGAGATCATCGCGGCCGAGGTGGAGGCGAAGCGCAACGCCCGCACCCCTGGAGCCAAGGCAGGTACACCTGGGGCCTCTGAGGCGATGAAGAAGGTGGCTTAAGTGGCCTACAGCTAAGTGTTACCATTCCATTAGTCACTCCACCGGCAGCCATTGCAGACTGTCTGCCGCAGTGTGAGGGCTAACTGTTGAAGGGGCGCAGGCCAGATCAGGTCTGCAGATGTGCAGTCGCACTTGCACATGCCGCGTGCGATGCTCGTTGCTGCACCATGTGCTGCAAGGGTGGAGAGGGGTTGGGGCTTAGTCACAGCTGCATGCAGCGATCTGAAAGAGCGCTTCAATTGGTTGACTCAGAAACATGCCCACCCGCAAGCTAAAGTTGCACATGCAGACGGCATCAGGTATTGTGAGGCTCATTGTTGCGAAATGTGTGACTGGTATGAACACAGTTGTTGGCATTTTGCAAGCTGTAACGAAGTTGTGCGTGCACCGTCTGCATCCCGCCAGCAGGAGACCAGACCTTAAGCTCGTGCAGCAGCCAGCCCCATGTACAGGCCCAACATCTCGAGCTGGGCGATCATGAAAGGCTAGAACCCCGCATCACGGGCTGTGCCAGCCTGAGCCCTCAAATCACAACATGATGCACATGATGGTGCGTGCCTCATTCCAACTGCATCCATCCCTGAGTAACGTGCTGATCTGGACAGCCCTGAGACTGCTGCTTCAGCCCAGCCTTCGTAACCTTCACATACAAATGAGGGTCTGAGGGTGCAAGCCACCATACATGCGTACCATGCACACTGTGTACCAGTTACCTTAAGCATGCAGCACACATGCACCAAATGCAGACTGCACTGTACGTACAGACACATGAGACGTGCGCAGTTGTGTTAGCATCGGCATCCAGTCGGTGGCTGCTCTGTGACGCAGCTGTCAGCAAACAACATGCACATGCTTTGCGCACACTGCCGCCCCGCCGTTGCATGTAGACAGGGTGTGGACATGGCAATCCCTGGTAAGGTCTCGTCGCCTTCCAATCCCAATCCCAACCCTAGCATGTGAGAGTTGCGAGAGACGCGTGCCATGTTTGTGTGCAGGGCCGATTATGAAGTGGCTCCTGATAAGCTGCCTTCCCCATTGCCGGTTGTGGAATGACGAGGTCGCGGTCTGCTGCCCCTACACGTGCACGGTCTGGTTATGCCACCTGGCCAGGCTGAGCGAACTGCATGGACTGCTGTTAGTGTGGGTTCTGGTGCAGGTTACAAGGCATTTCAACCTCCAATATGCCGCACACTGTCTTTCTTCTGAAATGGTATCGGAGGGCAGCAGGCCAGCACGCTGTGACCTAACCAACAGGAAAGCATGAGATCAGTCGGCTACCCTCCGCATGCGCCAAACCCACGATGTGCCATGCTTGCATGCCTACCGGCACCAACGCCACCAAGCGCTCCCTCACTGGGTTGTATCTCCTCACACGTGCCATGGCCCAGTGCTATGGCATATGAGCTCTACCATCCATGACATGATGCAAACAGGGCACCCACAGCTGGTGCACATGCAAGCGCCAGTTGCACACTTCTGCCCCAATGAATCCCATGACCAGCCATCAATGAGACAATGATCAACAGCCTGCATGTAAGTCAGTCAGTCTACAGTCTCATAAACCATAAAACAGGCATGTGTTAAGGGAGGGGCCCTGGGTTACCCCAGTACCTGCACAGCAGGCGCCCCCACCAGCCAGTCAGGTGTGCTGCATGCCCGCGCAAACTGCGCTCAGGTCGCTATTAGGCCTACAGCTGCCTCTACTGCAGCCCTGCCCAAATTTCCCATCAGTTTATCGGCCGCAATTGTCAGCACGACGGTATTTCATGGTCATCGGCCATGGCACAGCGCATCTCTCAGTTGAGACATAGAGGTGAGTGATTCTGTCGCCACAGTATTTGCTTACAGCCAGTACTACTGCACTTCCTTGCGGCCTTGCCCGTTGGCACGCATCCACATACTTCTGCCTGCATAGCATACGCTCAGTCTCGCTGCCCCACCGCCGCTGTGTGCCGCCGCACCGCCTCGCTGCTGACCATAGCCGCCATAAACTCTGTGCCTAGCATGGCTGCTGGCGCCACACCCTTGTCAAGGGACAACTGCGGCACAGAGTGTGGGAACGAGTGCAGCGTGTGTGAGCCATACCATTGCCTGATCTCAACACCACCCCTGGCCGGCCCACTTCGATACTTCGGCCCACCAGCCCGTCTACCGCAGGGCCCAAGCCCTGCACCACGACTGCCTACTCCACAGCCTTCTGCTAACAGCTGCAGGTACTGTAGCCGGCATGTACATAAACATACATTCGATACATATCATGCCAGCCATGCCACCCACCTCATATGTGTCCATTATGGTGGCTGGATAGATGGGCAGGTAGCACTTGGCCAGTGCGCGCAACGCACACCCCACACGCACCACGGCCTCAAGCTGCTCCTTGGGGGGTGGGGCAAGGGGCTCCTGTGTTCAGTACGCCGATCCATACGACACCACCACATGTGTCTCAAAGAAGTGTTGGAGAGCGTGTAGTGCACTGCCAACACCCCTTAGGCCCTCGCTGCTGTGCACTCGCGTGCCTCAAAGACAAGCATACGACACAGAAGAAAATTAGACGTGATCCAGTGAAATTCCGACTGGTCAAACACAACAGAGCCACAAAGGAGCACGAGGGCGATGATCGGGTTGAAGGTTGTAGGAGTTATCGTGCATTCAAGGATACGCGCTGCGCACCTGTACCTCCTCCCCGTCCACCTCCATTGCCTGCTGCCGCGCCGCAGACGTGGACGCAGCTGCAGCGGGCGCGACCCACAGCAGTCCATTACAGCCCAGGATGAGATCCACGCCTGCGCCGCAGAGCACCAGAGTACCAGCACGCAACCTGTGAGGCTGGTCTGGTGGTCAAACAGGACGCCACGTAACGGTCATCGACAACACCAAGTAAGCGTTGAGGAGCAAGCGGGCGTGCAGGTTGTTGCGCAGGTGCCGTGCAGCTGCAAGCTTGGCCAGCCCATGCCAGGATATGGAGGCCGGCAGCACGCTGCCATGCAGCAGGCACAGCGCTGTCGGATGCTCAGCTGCGGGGCATGCAAGCAAGGGATCAACAGGACAGAGGCCGACCACATGACCCAGGGCTGCTAGGCTGCTGCTGACCTGCAGGTCTGGGCAGCACGCACCAATGTCCTGCAGCGTGTGGAAGTGCTGCTTCTGGCGTTTGACCAGTGGAGGGGGCACTACCACCAGCTGCCCTCCTGCTAGCTTGCCGTACTTGGCGCTGCGCGTGTGCAGCGCAGCTGACCCGTCGCTGCCCACTGACTGCACCTCAGCCTGCACATGACAAGCGGCGACAACCATGGTGGTACATGTTCATCGTGCTTCCTCAGAGCACGCATGTCTGCAGACAGCATGCCAGCTGCACCACGCTCCAACAAGTCCAGTACTAAGCGAGATGTGCAACAGCTGGGCAATGGTTGGGCAAAAAGTGCACTGCCGCTGCAGCCGTTCCGCTTATTGTGAGGAGCACGGTTGTGCAGCGATACAGCAGCGGTACATAGGGCATGACTCACGCTGAGCAGGTCGCCCTCCTGTAGTACGCTCCGCATTGCCAGCTCATCCTCCGCGTTGCGGCGGCGCTGGATGCCGCCTGCAGCAGTACGTGCAGTACATGCAGCATACACATTGTTAGACTGCACAGACTGTCACCATCTCACCGAGGGCTGCGCACTACAATTGCATTCGACTGACTGAGATGTGCACCAGTGGGTAATGCAAACCAGGGAAGGCAAGGTGAACAAAGCAGGGCTCTCACTCAACTACAAGACAATCACGAACACGAGCTGATGTACATGCTTGAATGTGGCTGGAACGAGGGCAGCCAGGCTCCCAAGCCCAGACCTCGCACCTGGGAGGTTTACGGCACTCAGCAGCAGGCCAGCTGCCAGGCGGCCCCCAACGTCCACAACCCAACGCTTGCCAGCCACCTGGCACACAAGTTGGGACAGCACGCACGTATTTACTGCACATCTCCCAGGGAATCCCCACATTCCCCAGCCACTCGGCGCCCAATGGAGCAGTGCAAGCAAAGGAAGCGAGCTGAACATGCACGTGTGTGCTGCCTGCTTTAGAAATGCCTGCGCACCTCTGTGACGCGGCCGACCACCACGTCCCCCTGCGCTGCATCGTAGCGTGTCTTGAGCGGGCGCACAAACACGAGCTTGTTGACGCGTTCCACAACCTTCACACGGCGAGTAACAGAGCCAGACAGCGGCAAATGAACAGATGGTTGTGGCTGGGCGGTCATGTGTAGCTGGCAGCATTACATTCCCAGAAAGACCAGTAACAAGTGAAGGCCGCCTGCGAAGCGCTGCCAAGCCGTGTGGTACGTGCGCATGCAGTCTGCTGCCTACATGCGTTCTGTGCCCCTGCCGATGTATGCCTACAAGTGAGAGCACCTCCAGCCACTCTAACTTAACACCAATCAACAGAGCAACAATGGGCCAGCTGCCAAGTGCCAGGAAGGGCAGGAACAGCCAGTCTGCACTCACCCCGCACAATGTGGCCATGAGCTTGCCGTCCACGACATGTGTCCCATGCCCTCTCAAAAACCCCTCCTGCAGTGTGTGTAAGTCCATAGGTGCACGATGTGGGCCAGCGCCTAAGTCACAGGGCTGCATGGCACACTGTTCTGCCCGTGCATGGGGCATGGCAAGTGCACCTGGCCGCACCTCCTCTGTGTCTATCGTGTCCCCGACGCAAACATAAGCTCCTTCATGTGCTGCACCAGGCGCACTGCCCAGTGCCTCTTCAATCAGCCCGATCGCGCCGTTCGGGTCATGAGCCCGCACGATGACGGACATTTCAAAGTCTTCAGTTTGTAGCTTCACTTATATTCTAATCAGCAGCCTCACAAAGTTGGTTTGCATTCGCCCGGCTGCATGAACACGAACAACAACAAAAAAAGCTAGATATATATATATAAAGAACCAGCCAATGCTATAAAGAAAGGCGCGCAGCTCTTCCCCATGTTTTCAGGGTTTGGGCCTCAACCCTAACAGCATGGTCATGCGTCCAGTCCCTGTCAAGGCCTTCACTGGTTGTGTCAGTCAGCCAGCCAACATGGCCTCCCTTACCATGATGCGCTCTGTGAGCGGCGTTCGTGCTTTCCAGGGCACCAAGGCCCGTGTTGCGCCTCGCATCAGCAATGGCAGTGACAAGTACACCATGAAGCGCAAGGACTCCTACATGGTGGAGGTGGGAGCGCCCAGATATGCCCCGGCTGCACTTCACCTTGCACAAGATTGATGCCCGATGTGGCTGCCGCCGGGTCCTGGGGATGCGGGTGCTGTCAATTGAAATGCGGGGGCGGCTGGGCGGGCCTGCTCGCCCCTCATCCACATCTGCCGCAGCCTGGCCACACAAGAGGGTGCATGCTTGCCTGCAGGTCAACGTGGGCGAGGACGAGCCCGAGGACATTGCCGTGCGCAAGTTCATGAAGAAGGTGGTGGAGAGCCGTGTCATCGAGCAGGTGTGGTCCTGGGGCTGGCTGCATGGGCTGCATGGAGACGAGGGTGTGGGTGCTGGGGTCCGTCGTCTCTGTGCACGTCATCAGCAGTAATGTTGACGGGATTTGCGATGTTTATCGCTTGTTGCAGCTGCGTGCCCGGAGGTACAAGGAGACCCCCCTTGAGGAGTACAAGCGCCGCACCCGCGAGCGCATTGAGCGCATCAAGTGAGTGCCAGCAGGAGCGCAGGGAGCATCTGGGACCATGGGAGCAGCATGCAGGCAGCCAGGAGGCAGGGCGGTCGGTTGGCGTGGCACATCCCATGCAACACTGCACCATGCGCCTGGTAGCATCAGGGCGCATGGTGCAATGCTCTTCGTGCCGAGTTGGGAGTGCTGCAGTAATCAGGAATGTGGTGGCACGGCATGGTGTGGGCATGACTGCTGGGGACACCACGCATAGCTGCTTCAGGTGCACGGCTGAGCATCGTCCCCATGCCACCACCCCAACAGCTCAGCCAGCAACACGGTGGCCAGCCAACCTTTCCGCAAGCCCTGGGTCCATCGCCCCTGCATTAACGGCACCGGGGTTCACGGGTGTGCATCAGTGATGGGGCTGATCCGGTGGTGCTTAAGTTTTCGCGATTGCATATGTACCCACCTGGGGTCTGACCCTGTGCTGCAGGGGCAAGATCCTGGAGCCCACCTGGGAGGACGAGTACTCATCTGAGCCCTATGAGGCCAAGCCATTCGAGGAGTTCTTCTCCCAGGATCCCGACAGTGAGGGCGGCTTTGTGGACAACATGATGGTGCGAGGGCTCGCAAACACCTGCAGGCATGGGATCGCATGGGATTGTTGTAGTCCCGGTAGCTGGCCCTGGTGCGGCGCTGGTGGGCGGCCGCGGCGTTGGTGCTGGCGGCAGACATGGCATAGCAGCCAGCAGTACAGTGCAGCAGCATGGATGGCAGCCTGCCAGCTTGCATTATGAACAGTGCGTGGGGGATGCATCGTCATGGGAGCAGTGGCAGCGTGCGGTGCACCCCAGCCTGCACCCTGTGCTCCTGCCACCTGCGTGCTGCGTGTGTTGGGTCTATTGTCAACTGCGTTACGCCCGCATGTGAGTCTCTAGCCAATCCGTGTGCTGCGCCACTGCTGCTGTTCTGCTCACCGCAGTACCAGGAGGACTTTGCCATCGCCGGCCAGAGCGGCGCGTACATGGCCGATGCTGGTGCCATGGGCACGTGGGGCGGGTATGTGGACGGGCCCAACAACACTGCCCGCACCGGTGGCTACATCAACCAGGGCGGGTACATGCAGTGAGCACGTGTTTGACAACACGTGGCTCGTCTCATGCCTGAGCCTTGACTGAGGCTTCAGCAGATGGGCTGGCGCTAGCTGGTGTGTGGCCTGGCAGTGCGGCTGTGATTGGGCCGCAGTGCACACTTTTAAAGCAAGAGTGGCACCGTGGGCCAGTTGCAGCTGCCCTGTGTGATTGGTGTAACTGTGTGGGTGTGCTGCGTTGCGAGCTCAGCGCATGCCAGTAAGCATGCGTTGATGCTCGAGCGCTGTGTTCTGGAGCGAAGGCGCAGCTGCGTGGCGCGGGCGGTGGCCGTTTTTCCCGTTGTGTGCCCCAGCGTGCATACGTGCTGTTGCCTGATGCTTTGTGGTGGTGAGGTGGTGCAGGTACCTGAATGACTGTGCATGCCCCATGCATGCTATCGGGTGCTCTGCGAGTGCGCATGCTGTGTGCGGCGCACTGCCTTATGCACTGGAGTGGGGCCGGGGCTAAAGATCGGGGTGTGGGTGATGCAGCTAGTTTGATGAAGCAGACGCACATGCCTGTGTGCGTGGCATGCTGTTTTTTTGGAATGGCGTGTGGCGGTAGCACTGCTGGATGGTGTCCCAACCAGTCTGTGTAACCGTGGCGCGCTCGAACACCGGTGACTCATACAGGGAGGCAGGCAGGATCCAGCAGGCAAACTTGCATGGCACCACCGCAGCAAATGAGTATGGAGTGTCATCCCCCAGCTCCTTCTTATGTCGCCGGCAGCATCGTTCCAGAAGTCATCTTCAGCGCACTGTGTTCGACGGCTTACCAGCAAGGAAGGCCGCGTCTGTGCCAGGATGTGAACGAGCCGCAATTACATAGCCTGTGCTGGTAGACAAATGACACATTACGATCCCTACGAAACAGCACCAGATGCACTTATCGAGACTAGTGACGAAGAACCGGATGAGCAGCAAATTGCAGCGGACATTGCTGCTGTCAATGAGCCCATCATCATCTCGCTGCAAGTGCTGGTGAGAGAAGCGGCTGTACGCATCTGTTGACTTCTGGTCAGATCAGGGTTCCTGGTGACATGGGGGTTCCTTGAGCTGCTCCTCGGGTGCAGAGAGACGCATCCGGTGAGTCTGACCTTACCAAGACGGTCTCCTTGAACCTACACGGAAAATGCGTCTGCCAAATAGCCAGCTTGGAGGCATGCCCCAACCTGCGCATGCTGGACCTCTCCTTCAACCGGATCACAAAGCTTGAAGGGTGCGCTGTTTGGCTGCTGCATACAAGTGCACCTGGGGCATGGCATGCTTGCATGCCATGTCAAAACATGCCACCATTGCTGGGCAGCAACATGCATGCCTGCATTGCTTGCAGGTTCAACACGCTGCTGAAGCTCAAGGAGCTTAAGCTGTATGACAATGGCATCCGGGTACTGGAAGGGCTGTCTGCTTTGGGCACGCTGCACACGCTGGATGTGTCATCGAACCGTCTCACGTCCCTCAATGTGCGTGGGTTGCCGGTGCTGCTGGCTGCTTGCCCTGTGGTGGCCTGTACGGCTCATTCCTTTCAAAAAGGCGCTGTTTGACATGCAGCTGCACCGTTGGTAGCATCCAATGGATGAGCCTCACCGTGGCATGCTCGCATGCTGTCCCACAGGGCTTGGCTGGGCTGCGCTCTCTGCGTGTACTGCGCGTCGCATACAACCAGCTGACCAGCCTGTCAGGCCTGGGGCGAGCAACACAGCTGGAGGCTCTGGATCTCTCACACAACCGGCTCCGTGACCTCAAGGATCTTGCCCCCTGTGTGGCCCTGAAGGAGCTCCACATCTCCGGCAATCAGATCTCGAATCTCAAGGGCCTGCAGCGCTGTGATAAGCTGGAGGAACTGCATGCGTCCGCCAATTGGCTCACCAGCCTGCAGGGGCTGCGCGCGGTAGCAGCCACGCTTGATGTGGGTGTGCCTGGAGGCTGCTTGACAGCGTCAAGTCTCAGTACTGGCACATGCACCTGTAGGCGCACCCATGTATGCAATCACTTAGTCATACTGGAACTGTTGCACCCTGCATGGCTCAGCTCGGTATATATCTCTCACGTGCATCGTGCCGGCCCAGTTCAGGTAGCCTGTGCTGCCATGGCCTGTACAGCACCGATGGAAAGGGATCACAGGTGTTATGTGAGCTGCACGCCATGTCGCCTTTTTCTTGTCAATGTACGTCTGCACTGCGCTGAATGATGTAGGTGCTGGATGTGTCATCCAACAAGCTGTCCAGCCTGGAGGGGCTAGCAGAGGGCTGCAAGGTGCTGCACGAATTCTTCATCCAGGATAACAGCCTGACAAGCTTGCAGGGCCTGGCCACACGCGCGCCAGCGCTGGAGACTCTGGTACGCACTACACAACGCTGTGTGCGGGGGTGGGGGGTGGGGGGGGCCGCCAGCGCAGGGGTTGCATTCTCAAGCCCTGACCCAGAGTATTGTGTTGGCAACAAATGCAACTGCATCTGAACGCTGCAGGATGCGGGCAGCAATCGGCTGGGTCTGTCAAGCAGCAATCTAAGCAGCAAGGGGGAGAAAGGGGAGGAGACCGAGGCACTGGCACCACTGCTGGCTGAGCTGAAGGGACTGCAGGAGCTGAGCTGGGTGCGGCTGGAGCACAACCCAGGTGCGGCACCCCATCTCGCCGCAGCAAACAAAACAAACCTGTTGGAACGGCCAGGATGCTGCGGGGGTCATGATGCATGCTCAGAAGTGCCTGCGTTGCGGTCTTGTGCAGTGTTGCCAGGTCTGAATGTGATGGTACTGCACAGGCGAGCCCTGGTCATGCAGCCCGGCACCTGCACAGCCTACATACAGCCCAACATTTCTACTCAGCATCTCGATCCTGCCAACTATACGCTCACATACCTAGCCAATAGAGATGATCTTTGCTGCACCGTCTCGCGGGACTAGCGGAAACCTGGCTCTCATGGGACTGGCTGGAACCTGGCTCCCGTGGGACTGGCTGAAACTGGCCGCCTGCAGGGCTGCCGCCCGGCTACGCTGCGCGGCTGTTGGCGGAGCTACCACAGCTGGATGGTGTGGACGAGGTGGAGCGGCCACGGCCAGCGCAGCAGGTCGGGCCCGATGTGTGGGTCAACACGGAAGGTGTGGGCCTGCCTGGAGATTGCGTGGAGAGTATATATATATGTGTGTATATATATATAATAAATCGCAAGCAGCAGGAGCGCCAGGTTGCAGGGTTGTTGTCGCCACAGGTCGGAACGTGCAATGAGCGCTGTGGGGGGTAAGGGGTAAGGGAATTGGGGGGTGGGGGGGCTGGAGGGCGCCCTGCGAGTCGGAAGTGTACCAGATGGCACACCGGCCACAGGAGACAATTCACAATTGCACAACTCCACTTCGTTGGCTGTACGTCCACAGCTGTACAACAACTCTCCTGCTTGCTTGCACACTCTGCAATGGGGTGCACGCACTGCAATGGGTTGCATGCACTGCGATAGGTTGCACGCACTGCGATGGGTTGCATGCACTGCGATGGGTGCACTGCAGGTGATGCAGAAGTGGCAGAGCTCACGGGCGTGGACCAGACACGGCTGCTGCCCACGGTTGACGAGATGGAAGCATTCAAGGCACGGATGGGCATCACGTCAGACATCCCGCTGCTGGGCCGTCCGACTACCCCACGCTCCTCCATCAACCATGTGGCAACATCAGGCGCAGCGGGGCCCTCGGGTCGGCCGCCTTCGGCCCGGCCGCCGTCCGCGCTCGGGCGCCCAGCATCCTCCCTGCTGCGGCAATCCTTGTCACTCAGTGGGGAGCGGCCAGGAACCGCGAGCTTGCATGGTGGACGGCCAGGGAGTGCGCGGCCAGGCACAGCGGGCGGGGCCGGTGGGCCGGTGAAAGATGTGATGATGCACATGCGGCCGCCGTCGGCTCGCACGGGCGGCGCGGGGCGGCTGATGACACCGGATCAGTACACGCACGCCGTGTGTGAGTGAGAGGGTGTGAGGAGAGAAGAGGGGCGATGCTTGCACTGCGTTGCATGCTTTTTTATGAGCTTACGTCGCAGACAGCGCGTTGTAGCGGTCTGTCACACTGAGTGACTTTGTACCGCAGTACACGTGTCGCTTGCGTTTGATTGCAGCACACGCTGACTCATGCCTGATAGGCGTCAGAGTGTTTGTCAGAGTGCTTCACAGCAAGATTGAATCACGAACCTGATCACAAATCATACAACTTAATTACTGCTGTGCACTGTGCGCATGTGCCGTCTCGCAACCGTAGCCCAGTTCGGCGACACGATGGACGCATACAGCACACAGCTGCGTGGTGTGCTGGCCACCATGAAGGCTGGGCTGAAGCTGGACGTGGCTGAGGCCGCGCAGCAGATCAAGACCCCGGAGGGCATCGCCGCGCGCACGCTGCCCAACGTGCCTGTGATGCCCCAGATGACTGCAGGCATGGTGCGCGCACGCGTGCTCGGCGGGAGCACTGCCAGCAGCACCGGGGCCGGTGGGGCAGCAGGGCAACCCGGCGGTGGGGCTGCAAGCAAGGGGGCCTTGCAAGCCGGGTCTGCATCCGCCAGGGCATCAAACACGTCTGGCACTATGCTGGGCTTGTCTACTTCAGGAGGGCTGCAGGGCCCGGGTGCTGCAGCTGGCCGGGAGGTGGGGGCTGGCGCGGGGACGAGTGGTGGGCGTGGCCTGCTAGAACAGGACCCTGAGATTGGGGCAGCCCTGGCACAATTCCAACGCCTGTTCCCCTCAGCCCAGCCGCCCTTACCCAGCACACCGGGCAAGACGGGGCCAGGGGGCAAGCCGCCGCTGGGCACACCCTCGAAGCCAGTGCTGGGAGCAGCTGGGGTACCGTCTCCGTTGCCATCTGCTGGTGGTGCCGGGACACTGGTTGGTGGATCAGGGGCGCTGGGGCTGCGGTCAGGGCTTGGCTCTGCTGGCAGTGGCAGTGCTGAGCAGCAGCAGGAAAAAAGCATGGATGATGACGACGACCGGGACGAGATCATTTATGGTGGCAGTGAGAGTGAGGAGGAGGATGAGCACATGATGGCAGGTGGCAGGCCTGACTCAGCTGAGCCGCACGCAGGACAGAGTGGCTCGGCAAGCAGAGGTGCGACACCTGCGGCTGTACCACGTCTGGGTGCTACAGCGCTGCTCGTGCGGCCGAGTACCCCCAGCAAGACGGATGGCACAGATGCATTACGGGTGAGCACTACCAGCCTCCACCCAGAAGCTTCAATGGGACCCTCTGCTGCTCACCCAGCAGGATTCACAGTTGCTGCCAACGCAGGCTCAGCGCATATGCTGAAGCCGCGCATGGGCGCTGCAGCAGCAACAGCTGCAGCTGCCCCCAAAGCAGGTGGCACCACGCTTGGGAAGCCAGCAGCCAGCAAGCACGTTGCAGGCGGTAGGGGGCCAGTCAGCGCTGGAGCTGGCACTCGTCCGGCCAGTGGGGGGCGGCACAAGCCGGCTGTGCTCCAATCTGCTCTGCCGGAGGCTGCAGCAGCAGCTGTGAATGCAGGGTATGTGTCAGCTGCTGTACGGGTGGGCGGCATCAAGGCACGCATGCCAGGCGTCAAGGTCAACAAACCAAGTAGCTAACGACCCATGTCTGGTCAGGGGAGTACAGACCAAGTAGCTAACGACCCATGTCTGCCAGGGGTGCTTGGTTCGGGCTGCTGCTCAGTGCTGGGTCTGCCTGTCTCATGCTGCTTGCAGACCTGCTGCCAGCTGCCTGGGCAATGGATGCTAAGGATAACATGGCAAATGCATGTAACAGAGAGAGCAGTTGGTTCAGAACCTCA
Organism: Chlamydomonas applanata; assembly: GCA_001662365.1. NCBI lineage: Eukaryota > Viridiplantae > Chlorophyta > Chlorophyceae > Chlamydomonadales > Chlamydomonadaceae > Chlamydomonas > Chlamydomonas applanata. The sequence goes on along the minus strand of BDCZ01000006.1, from coordinate 213,840 downwards.
GACCTCAACACCCACCCACGCGTGGCCCAATCCATACAACAGTAACCAACCTAGTATAACATTGACAGCCGCTGGCCAGCACCGGCCACACTCTAATGCGGCGCAACAAAGCCCGCACTACGCCTTGCGCTTGCGCCCTGCATTGGCAGCCGGCGCAGCGCTCGCAACGACCTTGCTGGTGGCCTTGCTTGCCCCCTTTGTGTTGGCGGCAGCCTTGCCCCCCTTGCTGGTGCCGGCAGTGCCAGGCTCAGGTGGTGCACCTGAGGCGCCCGGCTCCATCTTCACGCCCTGGACAGTGCCCTTGGTGCCCCTGCTGCCAGACAGGCCCCGCTTGCCAGCATTGTGATCAGGGCTGTTGGGATGGCATTCCGCAAGGGGGTTCAAGGCCATCTGCCCCGCGCCCTGCTGCTCCTCCTCCTCCTCCTCCATCTCCATCTCCACTGCTGCAGCCGCTGCGGGCTTGCTCCGCTTGCTGCCGACCTTACCACCCGCCCGGCCGGTATCCTTTGTACCCCCACCCGCATCATTCTCACTCCCCTCGTTAGCTCCTGCTACGGCGTCAGCCACAGCTGTCGCTGCTGCCTCTGCTGCCGCCTTGCGCCCAGCCACTGACTTGGACGCGCCCTTCTTGCCACCATTGCCATTCGCCTTGCCTTTACCAAGGCCCTTTCCACCAGCAGCCCCCTCCTCCTGCAGCTGCACGCCCCACTGCCGCTCCCCAGGCCCCTGCTGGCCGGCCCCTGCACCCGCGCCTTCCATAGGCACGGCTGGCAGCAGCGCCACATCCCCGATCGCATCCTCGTCGTCAGCAATCACGGCGGCAGCACGGCCGGTGGCAGCAGCCTTGCCAGCTGCGTTCCCAGCTGCGGCCCGCATGCCAGCGGCCTTGGCAGCTGAGATGGGTGCAGGTGCAACACCCAGCCGCCCATTGCTACCCAGGTGGCCAGGAGTCTGACCGCCCATGCTGCCTGCGCCCACACTGCCCGGCGTGCGGCGTGCAAGCAGCGCGGCGCCCGGTGTGGCGGTCGCCACCTGCGCCGCCCCATCACTGCCCAGCATGGCAGCACCTGGTGTGGAAGCAGCAGAGGCAGCCCCTGCACGCCGTGCAGCTGCCGCTGCGCCAGCCGCCTGCTTCTGCTTGGCAGCCGTCGCCAGCAACTCATCTGCGATGGGTGTTGCAGACCCGCGGCCCATGGCACCAGCCCCACCACGTGGCGTCAGGCAGGCGGCGTGCTGCGCGGCAGCGGCCACGGCCGCGGCGGCCTGTTGCTGCTGCTGCTTGGCGGCCTGCTCTGCCTGCTTCAGGTCAAACAGCAGCTCCTTGGCGAGCTGTGAGGAAAGGACGGATTAGGAAGCACACAAGCAAACACGAGCATTATGGACACGTTCGTAGCAGCATTAGGCAGTGTGGTCGTTGAAAGTGGAGCAGCAAGGCATGGTTTGCAGCATATCTAGAACCGCTCTTTGACCTGATTTACGTCAAGCATCCGTCCAGTCTGCGCACAGACCCAGCACGACAGATCAACCTGATCAAGCCACCCCTGTGAAAAGCCAGGCGCAAAGCTGAGACCATCATTATGATCACCGTATCAATCTTTCTTTGCCCCACCCACCTGCTTGTCTGCCACCAGGATGTCCTCCAGCTCTGCCTTGTAGTCCTTGAGCATGGACGCCATGCACACCTGCAGCACCCATTGGCCGGTTGGTTGGATTGTTGTAATTCAATTTGGAGGCTGCTTGCCAGCACCATGCTCAGTTCCCACTGCATGTCAGCTAGCAAGGCTGGTCGAGTGGTGCAGCGACAGCAGGAAGATTCCACATGCCAGCAGGTTTGCACAGGTACAAGAAATACCAAGCTAAGCAGCTACCGAATGTGCGCATGCAGACACAAGCTAAGCCATTGAGTCACAGCGCTGCACAGGCGCTGCAGCTCTGGGAGGGGCGCTACCTAATCAGCTGCTTGGGACCCAGATGCAGGTGCAGGCGCAGGGGCGAGCGCGTATGCAGCCGCGCACCATGAGCTGGCCCAGCAGCGGGTGCCGTGCCTCCGTGAGCATCGCCTTGAGCTCCACCAGCAGCGGCACCACACTCTCCACCAGGTGCTTTTTCATCATCGCGCTCACCAGCTTGCCCTGGGGTGGGGCAGTACAATGAGGTCCAGGTCGGTGAATTCGGCAGTACAATAGAGGCAGTACAGTTGGGTGTGGCCTTGAAGGGGCGTAAACGCAGTCAGCGAGGCAACGCGGTTCTGAAAGACTGGAACGTGGAGGAGACGCAGTACAGTGATGTGTCGCACACCAGTCATAAGCACACAGCGTCCGAAACCACCTCCACCAGCATCCAACATGGCTGGGTCGTGCTCATGGCGAACCCCTCCACCCACAGCCAGCTGCGCCACCCTCGCCTCGGCCTCGCACTCGCCCTTCCTGGCCCCCCCACACAAGCACATGCACCATCTCTTCAGCAGCCGTGCCTTACACCTACCTTTGCCTTGGCCACCTCTGCCACCACCTGTGTTGCGCCCACGCCCTCGTTGCCTGCCGCCATCAGCGTATCCTCGTCATGTGCCACCATCTTGGCCGCATTGACCTGCATGGCATGCAGCACGCCATCCAGAGCACCTTACGTGCATACTGATAACGAATATCAAGTAAGCTCGGGTCATCAAGGCACTTCCCACAGGGAACGGACATTTGTAGCCAAGCACAGGGCGCAAACATGCAGGAATCAAAACAGCTCACTGCATGCAAACGACTGCAAGCAACGTACATACATGACCTGGCATCGTGAAACATAGCAGATGTGTACCATACCACGTAAAGGCTCTCAGTCTACAGAACCCTTGCAGAGACCCCGTGTACATGCTCTAAACACATGACCCTTGCAAGTCCCAGAGCCTCAGAGCCTGTTAAGAGTCCCGCCCCACCTTGATCTCCTTGGACCCCAGCAGCCTCAGTGCATCCCCCAGCACTTCCTCCGCTCCTGGCTCCTTCAGCACCAGCACACCATCAGCCACGGCCCCCAACACCTCGGCCACCTGTGCGGTGTGCAAGAGTGTGGGGGAGGTGGAGTGTGTCGAGTAAGAGTAATGAGTGAGAGGCGGGACATGAGCGGTGCACACATGCGCAGGAGCAGGTGTTGCAAGTGCTGTGATGCTCGGACGCAAGCCATCTTTGAAACCCCCAGCCTTTCTGGCGCAGGCTGCTGCAGCACTGCTGTTCTGAACAGCTGTAAGTGCATACGATAGGCCGGGGCTTGGCTAAGGACGCATGCGCATGCTGTGTCAGCTCCGAAACCTGAACCTTGGACGCACCAGCTTGGCCTGCGTTGCGAACTTATGCTCTGGTGACATGCGCTTAAGCAGCGTGTTGTACACGATGTCGCGCTTGGCGCTGCAGAGGTGCAGGGCATGGTGCATGGTTTGGAGTTTGATTCCTTTCACGGGTTCAGGTGTTGAACCCAAGCATCTGAACTGTACGTGCGCTGCAGGGTCCAGGGCAGGGGCACTGGTGGGGGTGGCATGGGGTGGAGAGCGTGGGGATGGGGTGTGCAGGTGCAGTGCACTATGCGCTGTGCTCGCACCATACCGGCCCCCCAACCATCCCTCACTGGATCTGACCCAATGCCATGCTGTGCACAGGATCCAATTTAGTGACCGCAGCACAGCCGCGCCAGCAAAACATCATGCGCCATTTCACTCACCGCATCGCAGGGCTTGATCCCTTGAGGTTGAAGCCATCCACCGCTGCTAGTGCCGCACCCTCACCCGCTGCCAGGGGGTCACCGCCAATGCGCCCCGCATGCAAGCCGCCCTGCTCGTTTCGTGTGAGGAAAGCAGAGATCCAGAACAGGGATATGGGGGTTCCAGGCGCGCACATCGAGACCGCCATCGTTATCCCCGTGAGAATGTGCAGCGAGATCCAAGAACGCAATGCTCCCCAGCACGGTCCCCCCAGCAGGGCATACCAGTTATCTGCTCAGCGCCCTCTCCACAGCCTACCAAGTACTTGGCCAGAGCACCCACGCAGCCAAGCACGCTGGAGTGCCAGCAATGCCATAAGCAGCACACCTGGCAGGCGTTCAGCACGAACAGAGCTTCCACGAAGTGGTTGTACGCGAGTAGGGGGGCCTTGGTGGCAAGGGTGTCGCCTAGCAGGTACTCGGCCAGGCCGCGCACCTGAGGCGATTGGCAGTTACCAGCAGTTGTCAAGCCATTATGGGCCAGGTGCTTGCGCTGAGTGTTATGCAACTGCATCAGCGGCCGGGGTTCAAGTACCTCCAGCACCACCAACCAACCGCTGCACACATGCGCAGGACATCCCAGCCAGCAACACGCATCAAGCTGTCACTTGTCAAGCCCCTGATGCCCCAGAAACCCTTTCCTTCTTGATCCAGCGCAGGACTAGGCCCAGGCCACAACACACTGAACCTTGCGCCCTGAACATTTCAACATGAGCCGTACCGCGGACGATGCGTCCACCAGCGCGAGGCAGAAGCGGTGGAACAGCGCGCCGCGCCACTTGACGTAGTCCTTCATCAGCAGGTTGGCCATGAGTGCCAGCGCCTGCGGCATGACAAAGCGGCCCATGCACCACTTGATGGTCGGTCACACATGGGTGGAGAACTGACTCTGGCTTGAGGCGAATTCAACCAAGCGTTGTTATGCAAACATCAGGTCATGTGCTGGATGATGTGGGAGTGTGGGTGCGTTTCTAAGGGCTGCTTCGCGCACTGGCCCCCGCAGCCCACCACGCCGTGCACACAACGCAACCCATGCACGTGAGCACACGCGCACCTAGCGGCGCAGTCAAAAGCATCCGCACAAATCGCAAACGCACCTGGCGGCGCACAAGCTCGTGTGGGTCCCGGATGAGGCCTGCAAGCCGAGGCAGGTAGCCGTCTACCAGCGCGGTGAAATGGATGCACATGTCAGCAAGCGCCACGAGGCAGTTGTTGCGCACCACGGGCGACGGGGAGCGCGTCAACTCCTGTGGTGTGGGGTGTGTGCAGTTGAACGGGTCGGCGTAATCAAACGGACGGCACAACCCAGATTAGGCCAGTGTTGGGTGGAATAGTGTTAATATGGGCATCACGCACAAGCTCGGTGCAGGAATGGGCAGGCACGGGACCAGCTGCTTGAGGTGTAGATTGTGTAAAAGAAATGCTCTCAAGCCGTCAAGGGCTGAAGAGACAACCACCAGCCACACCACTCACGCAACTGCGACCAGCGGCAGGCACAATGCAAAGAGATGCCTGTGCCGCTATCGGCATACGCGCGGCCGCGCACCTGAACGAACATGGGTGCTGCGCGCTTGGCCAGGCCCTCATCCACCAGGCACAGCTTGCCCAAGCTGACCCAAGCGTAGCCTGACACCTGCGGCTCGATGCCACCCCACATGCATGCACTTTCACTACAGGGGCGAGCAAAGCCGTGTAATAAGGGCCCGTCTGTCGGCATGCAGGGCCTGAGAACTCAAGGAAGGCATGGCGCGTGGAGTGGAAATGAAAGGTGAAAACGTGCAGGGCCAAAGCAGCGCAGCAGCAGTTGACCAAGGTGCAACGGTGCTGGCAAAGCAATCAAGCTGCAGGTTACCTGTGCCATGACCAGGCCCTCCGGAACTGCTGGAACAGCTATGGCTTGTGTGGCCGCCGCTGCTGCCTGCTGGGTGCTGGTGCCAGCTGCGCCCTCCTCCTCTGCACCTTGCTGGCTGGCGCCGGCCTGTGCCTGAGTCGCACCAACAGCGCCAGGTGCGGCACCAGCTGTCAGCGCCTGCACCAGCACAGCCAGCGCCGTGGGCACGGACGCCTGCCGCAGCAGCGCCACCTCTCCAGTTGTGAACAGCGCGCAGCAAACGCGCCATGCAACGCCAGCATCAGCCTGCGGTAAACAGCCAGGGCCCGTGAATCCAGCTTCATTTGCGTCAGCAAGCAGGGGAGTAGGCACCCAATCAGGCATGTATGCAGAAGCTACTGCCTTCGTTGACCCGCTTCTCAGCAGCGAGCAGCCATGTGAAAAAGTGAGGGATCAGGAACCAAGGGCAGACAACGGGAGAAGCTGAAGCAACATGGAGACATGAGCCATGTGATGGAGTGGTACTGTCACACTAGCCTAATGGCATTATGAGTGATAGAGCCAGACACCCACCTGGCTGCCACGCTTCTCCATGAACTTGGCAAGCACCTCGTGCGCGCCCTCCAGTACGCGCACGCTCCACTGTGCACTGCTCCCCACACCACCGCGGCCGCCCCGACTCTTGCCACCCTTGCCACCACCACCAGCCTCCTCGCCCTCGCCCTCCGCATGCGTTGAGGTCAGGCGGTGCAGCGCAGCCACGTGCGCCGCAGCGGCTGCAGCAGGCAGGCTGAAAGCCAGCAACGCCTGCATGCAGCAGTAAGCACACCCAAGCCGGAATGCAACTCAATCCTTGAGTGCTTGTCTGCACCAACCCAGGAAGCTCTTGTCTGTACCCCCCCTTGATATGATGATATGTACTGAATGTGCAATGCACAAGCCCGCCCTGCTGCTCGCTACGCCACCTATACTTTTTCCCACCCTGTTGACCCTGCCCTCACATATGCTCCATCGCCACCCACCCAATCACCAACCACCAACCACCCAACCACCAACCAACTGACCAGCAATTCCCAAACCAACAGACCTTGAGCAGGTCTTTGGCCAGAGCAGCTGCATCGTCCGCTGGGAAGCCCTCAGCTGCGTGGCTGATGACCCACAGCAGTGCCGCGCCCTCCTCAGCTGCGGCAGCGCATGTGGCCCTCAATCTACTCAGAGGTGTTTGTTTGGGTGGACTGCTGATCGTGTCGCTCGCAGACTTCGTTACCCACATGCAGCTTAATCAAGTGTCCATTTGCAGCAGACGGGCAGGCAGGCAGGCAGGCAGGCAGTGGCTGTGTGCCTGATCACCTATGAGCTAGCTTGTGGTGAGGACACAACACATGGCGACCTGACATTGGCAGCTTCAGTTTCCATGGCCCACACGCATGCCCGTTCAAGCGCACCTGCTGCCGCGCGGCCCTGCTCCTGCAGCCGCTCCCACGCCGTGCGCAGGAACTGCCAGCTGGGTGCAGCCGGCTCACACGCAGCCACCTCCCTCAGCACTGCCCATGCACCCTGTGCCTCATTACGTGCCGTGCGCGCTGCGGCCGCTGTGGCTGGGTCACTGCCCGCCACAGCGCCAGCGGCTGAAGCTGCATCGACAGCTGGCGTGGAGGAGATGAGCGCCTCCAAGCCCTTGGCCACTGCCTTGGCTTTCAAGGTCTTTTTCTGGGCCAGCAGGCCCATAGCCTTGGCCAGGCATGCCGCGGCCCCGCGGCCGGCAACAGCTAGGGAGCTCAACAGCGGGCGCACCTCCTTCGTGGCAGCTGCATGTGTGGGCAACGGGCAGGAGGGCAGCACCAGCAGCTTGTGTTGACTTACCAACAGTACAGTAGTGTACCGCGCCAACACCCATGTACGGCATGAGCACCAGCTGCTCATGTTGGACCGGCCCGGGGCAGGCTCATGACAGCAACACACAAGGCGTACTATGGTGTACTATAGCGGCGTACATTGCGGAGCATCGTATGCAGCTCGTATTGATTACAATGGGCGCTGCCTGCAACTGGCGCTGCCTGCTACTAGTCCTCCCACCTGCCGCAGCGTGGCCCGAGCCGGCAGCTGCAGCAGCGCGATCCAGCAGCAGCGAGCCCACCTGGTCCAGCAGCGTCTCCAGAATTGACACCTCAGGGTCCCTGCGGGACAGAGGGCGGCACGGCAACGGAGCTGGAGAACTGCATGCTGTCTTTGATGTTCACCATTGGTCTTGGATGTTCGTTGCACCAAACCAGTGCAGGCTGAAGCACCCCTCTCGCCCCCTTCCATGCTCTTCCCACCCCATCCGCTCCGCCATGCATACATTACATAACCAAGGCCTTCCGCATTACGGTCCTGCAGCTTCATGCGCACGGAGCAGGCCGGTCAGCTACCCAGCCCGCCAAACCCTGGCGCACCTCACGAGCGGCAGCGCGGCGCGCACCCACAGCTCGCAGCACGCGGGGTCCGCAGGGAAGGCCTCCACTAGCCGCGAAACCGCAGCCAACGCTGCCTTTCGCACGCTGACCTGCGGCCGCCATGCGTGCACATTTTTGGAGGTCACAGCCTGGTCCTCCTCTGTGTGCGTGTTCGTGCTGCTTGCACCCAGGCACCCGCGGAACTGCCACGTGGCACTTTGCACTTGCTGTCCCCACAGCTCAACAAAGCAAAAGAGAAAGAACGCAACTTCAGGCAATCGCCTGGCGATCGAACTACCAAAAGCACAAGGGCAGCCAGGCAGCGCGGCGCACACACCAGTGGGTCTGCCGTCGCCGCCTCCACCGCCGCAATGTCCTCCTGGCTGGGGGGCGCGCCCGTGGGCACCTGCAGCTGCCCCCGCAGTAGCAGCAATGCCTCCAAGACCGAGATGGCGGCCTTGCGCACAGGCGCCTTGTCATCCCGAAGCCGCCGGTGCGCCAGCGCGCCGATGTGCGCCAGATCTATACGTATGCGTGAGGGAAGCACCCCCACCACCTCCTGCACGATCTCCACGCCCTGCTCCTCCACAACAGCATCTGCTTCCTGGCCCTGAGCAGCACCGCCATCAGCGCCACCGCCCTCCTCCTCCCCCTCCACCACCTCCTCCTCCATGTCTTCCTCGTCACTGTCCGCTGCAGCACCCCGGCGGCCCTTGCGCCCGCCCTTCTTGCCTGCCTTGGCTGCCTCGGCCTTCTTGGCCTTCTTGCCTGCTGCGCCAGCGCCTGCGCCGGGCTGCCCACCCTTCTGAACCACCACACGCCGGGTCACAGGCACTTCCACCTCTGCCACCTGCAGCATTTGCCACAGGGATCCCGCGCATGGCGTGATGCGCACATGTGGGTTTGTTGGTCTCAAGGGGGTAGGGTGCCGTGTTCAGGGTACAAAGTTGAGCACACCAAATACCACAGGACCAGCACTGTGCCTGCACTGCAAGGTTGCGTCCGGAGAGTATCTCCAGCGCTCATGGATTGGCACATGCCCCACGGGAAGCTCCCTGCATTCCCCAATGCTCCTGGACATGCTCCTGAACATGCTCCAGCAACTGGAACACCTAGGATGGCGTCCCCGCACCTGCATGCGCAGCTGTCGGGGGCCACACACTGCCATGAGGAAGCAGCGGGAGATGACGCCTGCACGCAAGCCCTCCTGCCCCGCCTCCTCCTCATCCTCTACAGCTGCAGCGCCGGCCTCCATCAGGCGGGTGAATGTCTCAATGACCTCGGCCACGTGCGCAAGAGCGCGCGCACGCACCGCTGCGGCCACCCACGGGTTGCACAGGGCATTTCAGCATGCATTCACGCTTTTCATCTCTTAGACGTCGCAATCGACTTGAGATCCTCATGTGCTGCCCAATGATGGCCACTGGCCAGGCTTGCGTGCACAATGCACCGCGCAGCCCAGGGGGCACAGGGCTGTGTCACTTGGCTCAAAGAAGCAGCTAAACCTTGCAAGATAAACAGTACTGGCTGGGACCCCACCTGGCGCCTTGTCCTCGCTGCGCTGCAGCAGCAGCGCGCAGCAGATGGCGCTCCATGGCGCGAGCACCTCCTCCCCGGGGCCTGTGCTGCCATCGATGAATGGCTGCACAGTGATACAGGGGCACCGCGATACAGGGGTTTTGCACATAAGGTCTAGCATCAAACGTCACTCTGATGACAAGTCCAATGATGGTGCGGGGATTATGTCAAATGGATTACGTGGGCCACGATATCTCAAACTGGCCTGACAACGTGACCGGTAAAACAGCAGGACCACACCTACCATCTCACCCCTCCCATCCCTCCAAGGGTTGTAGGCCCCAGCCTTGCCGGCTCTGTGCAGGCTAATATATATATATACATATACATATATATATTTCCGTTGTTCCGTACCTTCCACCCAGCCTCAGCTGCGAACGGCGCTGGCAGCTCCAGCAGCAGCGAGTGCGCTGCCTCCACAGCCATCAGCCGGTGCGCGGGGCGTGCGGTACGGGACAGGCGGTACAGGAAGGTTGTGAAGTGGAGCTGCTCCATGGCGGGCAGTGCGCTCACCAGCGCCTGCATGGACGCTAAAGCCGCCGCGCGCATGTCCGCCTTCTCCTGGCTGCGCATGCACAGCTGCCGCACCAGCGCGCACACCGGGGGCTGCGTGCTGGCGTGCTGGCGGTACACGGCCAGCACAAATTCCAGGGCTGCAGTGCGGCGGGCCACGCCGTCCTGTGCACCCGCACGCTTGCCGCCAGGGCCGGGTGCGGGCGCGTGCACGCCCAGCAGCGTGGGTAGCAGCCGCTGCATGATCGTGGCGGCCGTCTCAGGGATGCTGCCATGCTTGTCATCCAGCATGGAGCACAGGATCACGTACGCAGCCTCTGCTGCATTGCCTGGTAGGCGGGGGCCAGAAAAGAGTGTGCGAGCACGCAAGCACAACATTATAGCCGTCTAGGATATGCGCACACACAGACAGGGACTTTGCTGGGACTGAACAAAATAAAAATGCGCGATGATTGACACAGTGCTCAGCACACACTGCACCCAAAAGGACGGCAAGCTCATAATGCACCTAAATGCACTGCAAACGGCAGGCAGCAGGCGGCTCCCATGTACTCCGCACAGAAAACATCCACATTGGGTGCACCACACCCCACACTCACTGGGCCCAGCTGCTGCCCTGCCGCGCACGCGGCCGCCCTTGCCAGAAGACCCCAGCTGTGCGGTGCGCGTGATCTCCACGCATGCCTCCACCAGCATGCCCAGCATGTCGCCGTATTCACGCATCGCAAAGGAGTTGGCAAACAGCTGCAGGTTGACCAGAGCCTCTGTGCACAGCTGGGGCACGTCAATGTTGCCACCTGCTGCGGCGCCGCCGCGGCTGGGACCAGCGCCATCCTCTTCCTCTTCAAAGGCATCCGCCTCGTTCTCCTCGTCCTCGTCCCTGGCAGCCTTGCGCTTGCCGCCCCGCTTGCCCTGGGCCGCGCCCTTGCCACCCTTGGCTCCGTCTGCAGCCTTCTCTGCAGGCCTGGCCTCGGCTGGCGCTGCAGCCTTCTTGACAGCATGCACGACGCCCGTGAAGGTGAAGGGGTCGAAGAGGGTCGAGGCCTGCATGTCATGATGGAACATGGCGGAGGTGCTTGGAGCATGGGGATGTGCAGTCAATGCTTGCTGGCATGATAGCACAGCATGCGCATGGTCAACTTGCACGGTCAACTGGAGCCTCACCGGGGCGCCATTGAGACGTAGCAGGTAGGAGTAGAATGTCGCCGCGATCAGGGCTTTGTCCAGGTTCGCATCGCGTACCAGGTTTCCCAGTGCTTTGGTGAATGCTACCGCGGAGGTTCCAGCCTGCGACAGGGAGGCCCAGAACGCTGCAGCGTCTTCCCCATCCTCCAGCTGAAGAATGCTGTCCCTGGCATAGTCAAGCTCTTCAGTCGTGATGGAAGAGCCAGGGACGTCGTCATCTGCACCTAGCTCGCTTAGTCTGATGAGCACGCTGTCCATTTTATGCTAGGTTGGCTATCTGTCAGGGTGGGTCAGTTTAAACTTAAGCCAGCGGGGTGATAGCGCGCCATGAGCGACCTCAAACACGTTGGCGCGTGCGCAAGGGCCCCCTGATAATTGTTGGAGTCTGTTGAAGCGCTAGGCAGTACCAAGATGCAGGCAGTACGAGCCATTAACTTTACACATCAACAGCTTGTGTCAACAGAAGTGGCGCAGAAATGCCCCTATACATGCTTCTAGACATGCAAGCCTCTTGATTGTGACCCTCTTCCTGGCCAGTTTCAGGTGGCTGCAGCATGCTGTGCATGCCCTTGTGGATGCCAGTGATGCTGGTGCTCCCGGTGCCAGTTGACCAGGCGCTTGCCCAGCAGGTACTTGGCGTCATACAGGCTGGCATGCAGCGCCTGCAGTTCATTCCACCACAGCTCCATGTTCACTACCAACAGCCAGAAGCCCAATAGGATGGTGTGCCCACCCATGCGGGCGGCTGCGAGGACTGACGCAGAGACCCCCGGGATCAGGGGCAGGATGCCATGTGCCACGACATATGGCAATGCCAGTGCGGTGGACAGCCGGAGGGCAATGGGGCACACCAGGTTGGCGAGCACGCGAGTGAACTGCAGCCGCGCAAAGCCCCGCTGCGCACACAAACAGGAACACAACACATGGTACAGCAGCCCCCTCAGCAAACGACAGAGTGTTGGGAGCACACATCCAGCGGGGTCAGGGCCGGAGCACATCTTTGTTTCTAAATGGGAGCAGCATGATGATCAAGTGCTCCAACCAAGCAGCTGGGAACATAACCGGGTGCAGGCCCAGAAGCACACCACCCTTCGCCTTGCACGCACCTGACGTGCAATCACCACCTCCAAGGCCAGCACCGCAGGCCCCCCGTCCCAGTTCCACCATGCACGCGGCTCAGCCACAGCACGCGCCAGCTCAGCCTCGAGCACTGCTAGCGGCAGCTCACCCTGTGATCATGCAATGACAGTATGCCAGCAGCGAATGGCAGCAGTATGTGACAGTGGGCGTCAGGACACAGGGTGTGATGCTGTAAAAAGGGGGCAATGCAACACGCGCGCGCAACATCATATGTGCAGCGCGTGCTACGCAGGGTTGCCGCAGCACCCATTATATCAGCATGTGCACTCAAAAGGCACCAGCGGAATTGCACAGCCCCAACCCAACCTATGGTACTACTCACATCCGCCAGCGCGTCTCCTGCCAAGCCGCGCCAATACCGCACATACATCAGGCACCCGAGCTGGGCGAACTTGAGTGCCAGGATCCCTGCAGCCCACTCCTGGTAGAAGAAGACAAAGGGTGTGAAGCTCTTGTTGGGCATGTACCAGAGCTGCATGACCCGGTCCAGCAGCAGGCCCAGCAGGGCGGCCACCACGCCCATCCACAGCGCCAACAGCACGACGCACTGCATGCCCAGCACGACGCCACGCCATACGTAGCCCACCACCGCCCGCATGCCGCCCATACTAGAGGATGCCAACTGCTTTGCGACCCTGCAGGGCAGCAAGTGGTGCGGCAAAGCGGCAAGCAACCAAGCGCCATGGAAGTAGTGTAATGAGTGGTGAAAAGAAAGCAGCACAGGAAGTGGTACAGAAACTGGTATGGTGATGTGCGCGGCCTTGCGCGATATGAAGTGGTCCCAAAAGGGTTTGGAGTATGGGCGGGAAGCAACACGGGCTCAAACACATTTGCGTGGCATCTGGGACCTGGCAGACCACCGCCATGCACACAGCTGCACGCCCATGAGGCATCAGTCCCTTCACCGGATTTACCCTTCAGTCCCTTCACCACTTTCTTCAGGCAGCTGCAGCCGAGATGACTGTGAGCTGCAGGTTGACAGCAGAATCGCACAAGTGCACCTCCAGGCCGGACAGGCCCCACCACAACGCTCTCACAACACTCACTTGTGCAGGCCCAGGGACACCACTGTGAGGACCTGCAGTCCTAGCAGCATGAATTCGATGTTGGCCAGGCGACCGCCCATCGGCATGGACAGTCCTGCAGCGGCGTAGATGCTGCGGCCTGCACGCACACAGACCACGCGGCAACACCAACTGCTGCATTGCCGCTGGGAGCGAAAACCCGACGTCAGCTGCTGGTGCCCTGGGAGCTGAGTGTTGTTAGTAGTCTGCAAGATACAGGCTCATGCTGCAGCTACAGCAGCAGCAGAGCACAGTAGCCCAGTACAGCAGTACACAGGCAGTACACAGGCAGTACGCAGGCGATACACACCGATTGTGATGGGAACCGTGAGAAAGAAGAGCGAAGCAAGCGCAAGGGACATGGCAAAGATTGCCAGGAATTGGATCACCTGCAAGTTGGTGGCGATAGGCGGGCAGTTGAGCACGGCACTAGCACGTAGCAGTTAAGCAGTAATCCCTAGACGACGCCATAGACCGTCGGCATGCTGCTCCACCATCGGCACGTTAACTCACAAACAGATCCAGAACAGGAGGCTGCAGGCCATTAGGGATGCAGTTTCCAACAAGATGAGGAGAGGTGCTCCCACATCGCTCACCTTGTCCCGATAATCTGGCTGTTGCTCGTACCACTGCACAGGCCGTGGCAAGGGTGGCGCAGCTTGGGGCACCGGCCCGTCCGCCTGCTGCTGGGGCACTGGTGCTCCTGCCGCCTCCTGGGGCAGTGATGGGCGTCCTTGCTGCCTTGCAGACGCCTCTGGCTGTGCTGGTGCTGGTGCTGGTGCTGGTGCTGGTGCTGGTGCTGTGGCTAGGACTTCCTTTGGCCCGTCTACCCCTGAAGGTTGTGCCCAGCTGGTGCTGGAGGCGCCAGCTGCACTGCCGCCTCCTGTGGCTGCAGCTGAGGCAGTAGCTGCAGCTGTGTGTGTACTGCTTGCTGTGAGAGCTGGCACATCCACTGGTGCAGCAGCTGCCGTGCTGCTGCTGCCTCCCACAACTGCACCTGCGCCTTCTGCTGGGCCGGCTGCATTCCTAGCGGCTGCTGCGCCATGAGAGCTGCCGGCAGGGGCGGCAACATAGGCAGGGGCTGCCGCGACATGCGCGGCCGGGGCAGGCGGTGGCACCTGCTGCACAGCTACGGCTGCAGGTGCCGGTCTCGGAGCAGGGGCGGGGGCTGGGGGCAACAGGTAGTCGGTCCAGCGCAGCACGTAGCCCACCCCTGACAGCCACAGCCACATGACTGATTCCACCAGCTGGCGTATAGAGAGGTAGGGCACGACAGCTGGGATGAACACATGATACACTGCCAGGTCCATGGGTGAATACCCGCGTACCCCAGAATCGGGCCGCTCGTGTACGTCCCCCTGAGTGCCGGGGAGAAGCTGGTGAGACGGTGACAGCCGTCGCATTATACGGATGGGCCAGTGCAGCAGGGCTGCGTGCACAGAATGTGCAGCAAGCCGGGTCGCGACACAAGTTGTGTTGTAATCGGGGCTGGTCCAGGTTCGGTGGGAGGGAGCGACAGGCAGAAATCAAGCAGCAAGCAGTGGATCAGGCGCAGTTTCACAAGGCTTCCAGTTACACACGCAATCACATCAAGCTCAGTGTGAGGCCCTCCCCCAAGTGGACCCACCGCCCAACAGCACCAGATCCACTAGGGTGCGCCGCAGCGTGTTACGGAGGGACGCGAGCAGCCCACGCTGCTGCACCAGCCGACGAGTGCCCAGCCCTTCTGGTTGCTCTGCCCACCACCCCTGCAGTGCCCAGTGTCCAATTCAGGCACAAGGGGCATGTGCATGGTAGTCACGGTGCTCAAGGGTGGCAATGCAATCAGCAGGACGCGATACAGTACTTGGAGAACATCAACAGCGTGCAGCCCAGGGCTGTGCAGCCTGCGACAGGGTAGAAGCAGGAACGGGCGTAACACTGAGCAACCAGGCATGCCTGGCACATCAGGCGGGCTGCTCACCTGAAGGAAGGAAAGGGCCCCTGGCCGCATGTAGGTGCACACCTCCCGCATTAGTGCCCTCGCAGTAGAGCCCACTGCCACACCCGTGAGCATCTTGACGGTCGCAATGCCAATGGCCTGCAGGCAGCCGTGCAATCCACAGCCACACAGATGTTCAGAAGGGGAGCCACACAGATGTTCAGAAGGGGAGCGTGGGAACCAGGGTCTTGGTTGCCGCACAGTTGAGACGCATGGGCGTAGAGCGGGCAAGCAAACCAGTGTGCCGCATGCAGCGCAGACGCCCTGCGACACCATGGCGGAGCTGGTTCCACTTTGCTTTGTTGACCTTTATGCCTGCTGATATACATGAGAACACTACACTTGTACCCAGATTCGCGCCGGATTAGAGGTGTGGCCCATAGCAGGCAGCTGCAGGAGGCAACGCCAAATACAGGCTGCATAACATAGCAAGGCAAAGGCTTCATAGCAAACAACAGCTGTTGTATCATTGTTCCGGTAGCAAGCAACGCGGCAGGCGCACTACATAACAAGGCCCAGCAGTACACGGCACAGCAGCAAACACAACAGTAAGCAGTTGTGGCAGGCCGTGCTGCAGTAATTCTACACAACATACCTGTAGGATGATAGGCTGCTCCAACAGCTGCTCCACCACCCCAAACACCAGCCTCTCGGTTTCATCCTGCAGCAGCGGCACAAAGTACGAATCAGCACACCACGAATCCATGATACAATTCAGTGCACCAGCAGCACGCTGTACAGCACTGTACTGCACGCCTCCCCACTCGCATACTCCACCATGCCCACCAAGCATCATGGCCGCTGCCCACGAGACGGGTACTAAACTGGTGCACAGCTGGGATATGAAGGTGACAGCTGCGCAGTGTGCTTGCCCATGGTGCATTTGGTTTGAGCATCTGTTGCAGTAGCCTCGGCTGGATTACTTTGCTCTCGCAGGAAATGCAGTATCAAGTCGAGTGAGGCAGCTTACTCTGGGCACTACGGCCTCTCCAGCAGCCCGCTGCGCGGCCACTTCATTGGAACGCTCATCCAGCACCAGGGGGCTAATGGCTGTCAGGAAGAACACACCGATGGCGTAGGGCCCGACCAGGGCATCCGCAACCACAGCAACCAGGACCTGAAGGCGTGCGCGCGCATGCAATGCTAAGGTGGCGAGATGATGGCTTTGGAGTTGATAAGATGGTCATTTGGTAAGATATCACAAGTTATGGTATCTAGATATCAAGATATGGAATGGATGCATGGATAGAAAGCGGGCAGATGTCAGCTAGCAAGCACACAAACAGGTGGGCTCATAAGCAATAAAAGGCACATGACAGATAGTTGAGAGACAGTGGAGAGATGTGGGTGCCGTACGAATGACCAGTGAGGTGACCAGCTTCCTGCCACCAGTCTTGCCAGCTGCCACCAACCACTCCGCACACATTTGGTCCAGAGCCTGCCAAGCAGCCTGCCCAGCAACCTGCCAAGCATGCCCTGCAGAGCTTTGCACGTGCATGTGCACAGCTGTCGTTTGTATGTTTCTCGCACCGCACCTTGCATTGCCTGAAAAGCGCCTTATTGCATGTCCACAGCAGCACAGGGATGGCGGGCAGCACACTTGCCACCCCAACAGCCAATACCTTGACTGCTGCTGCAACTGCTGCTAGCAGGGACTTTCTGGGGTGTTGAGGGTGTACAGTAGGTGGGTCGTGGGTGTTCACGCCTCCTGCGCCAACTGCATGTGGCGCAGCTACAGGCGCTGCATCAGAAGAGCTGCCTGCCGCCGTTGCCGCACTGCTGTCATGCAGCTGGCCGTGAGCCTGAGGCACGGGCGTGGGCTCCTCAACCGCACCACCGCCACTGCTGCCTTCCACACTGCCTTCGCTGCTGCCTACACCAGCCCCGCCTGAGCCTGAGCCACTGCTGCCTGCTGCTGCGCTGGCAGCATCTGATGACATGCCCACGGGGCCCACAGCGTCAGCATGCGGCGCCGTGGCGCCGCCAACTTCACCAGATGCAGCGATTGCCATGCCGCCCCCGTCGCCGTCAGCGGCCTGATCGGCCTCACGCCCACCATCCTGACCCGCAGCAGCATCCCGACCTGCAGCGCCCGGCTGAGGCACTGGAGCCGCCGCGTTCTGCTCTGGCATGTCTCTAGCTGCCGCAGGGCTTGGCACAGGCCGCCGTGTGAGGCTCCACAGCACAAGCCCCGCACACCAGGCCAACCTGCCTGGGACATACAAGGCCAGGGTGAGCGCCATCCCTGCAGTGCACACCATCCAACCCAGCAGAAGGTCGAGCGCATCAGTGCCCTTGCGACCTGGGAAGTCAAAGACGCTGGATAGGGCCTGGAAGGGAGAGCTGTCACTCGGCAGCATCTCATGCACAGTGCCACCCTGGGGCAGCCTCCGCCTGCGTGCCTGCTGCCGCACAAGCCTCCGCGCGCCACCGTTGCGGCTGCCGCTGCGGCTGCTGCTGCCGCCATCGCCACTGGTGCTGCCATTGCCGCCGTCACTGCCCTGATCCACACCACTGATGGCGTCTCGAAACCAGGGCACCTCCTCTTCCTTTCCCTCCCCCTCCCCCTCCTCTGGTCCACCAGCTCCTGCCCTCTGCTCTGCACTTAGGGAGCCTGATCCAGCATCTGCATCCAAGCTGCCAGCAATTGCTGCAGCCCCACCTTCGCTGTCCACAGCCCTGGTTTCATCCACCAGTCGTACAGCTGCCTCAAGGTCTGTGGTTGCCATGTACTCTCCAGCCGCTTCAGCTGCAGAGGGTGGCACCAACACGCTGTGTGGTAAGACATGGGCTGGCTGGCTGGCAGCAGCAGGAGCTACAGATTGGTCCCCTGTCTCCACAGCCGGTGAGATGGGGTCCATGCCGTCTCGCCCAACCTTGAACCGTATCAAACTGGGGGCGAGGTGGCGAAAGCGCGGCGACTGTGCATAATTGGAATGGTGGGCTGCGGCCTCTGGTGATGCAGCTGCTGGGTCTGACTGAACGTCTGACTGGGGGTGGCTGTGACCTGCATCGGCCCCTGCCCGCGGGTCTCCATAGACTAGCTGGAAGATGCTGTTCACTTCTTGCTGGACTTGCTCTCGAGCAGCAGTGGGAAGCAGCACGATCAGCGGCGAGAAGTTGGTGCCCCACTGGTGCAGCGCCCCAGCCAGCAGGCCTGCAGGCCGGGTGTCCGCATAAGACACACCCAGCAAGGCACGCATGATGAGTGAGGATCAACAGCTTCCTCAAAGGCAACAGTGTATGATACAGCGAGCAGCTGCTGCGTGTATGCTTGAAGCAAGTGCCAGCTGAACACGGCACACTAAGCGCACTTGACTCAAACAACGCCATGCACGGGCCATCGAATGTGTTGGCCAGAGCCTAGTACGCACCTGGGTATGTGTTGCGTGGTGCTTCCACTGCAGTAGCCAGGGATCGGCCAATGGAGAGTGGTAGCATGACTCCCATGAAGCAAAGGCAATGGTTGCCGATGATGACCAGTCCCAACTGCACAACCGCAGGTTTGGGCAAAGCACAGACTCAGAGCAGAAGCATGAGAAACAACTTGCGTTCCAGGTGCCCGGCAGGTAAGCAAGCTGCAAGCTCATGACGTGCAGGCACACAACAGGATCTGCATGTTGACAGATATGTTTGTTGGCACTGCCAGCCAGCCAGTGTGCAGCTCTCACCAGCTGAAGGAACCGCCAGCGTGGCCCCTCAAAGCCCAGGAGCTCCTCTACAGGCACCTCATCTGGTAATGGGTCTCCCCACTGGCCCACATCTGCCATTTCAAAATCCTCTGCAGGCGGTTGCTGGGGTGGTGCTGCACCTGCTGCTTGCGCCCCGGCTGCCTGAACTGCGGCTGGCCCCGCATGGAAGCCCCAGCCCCCCCAGCCGCCTGCTGCCCCTGCTGCTTGCACCCCGGCTGCAGGGGCGGCTGCACCGCCAGGGCCCGCGCCGGGCACGCGCTGCAGCGGGCGTGGCAGCCGCACATCAACCTGTGCTACCGCAGGCTCTGCGGGCCCTGGTGGGCCAGCGCGTACTGGGCCAGCAGCTTCTTGTGGCTGATGACCATTCCCTACAGCAGCTGGTGCTGCAGGTGCTGCAGGTGCTGCAGGACCGGCCTGTGGCTCAGGTACAACTGCGGCCGGTGCCGGCTGCCCTGCCTCCCGCGCCAGCTGCACAGCTGCCTGTGCAGCTCCTAGCCCTGCCCTAGCTGCCCGTTCCTCTGCTGCTGCTGCCCGCAGCAGCTGTCGCGTGCGGATGGCTTGCACGCGGCCCCGCATCCAGCGCACCACTGCGCGATCCGCGCGACGCATTGTGCGCCTGAACCAGCGGCTGACTGCCACCTTGACCATCGTGGCCCACAGAATGAGGAACCACGAGAGCCACCCAAGCACCACGTCTGCCATGATGCAGTAGGGGCTGGAGAAGCGGTCCGCTATGATGGCCCCCACCTGCAGCCAGCATTACATCGACGCAATTCATGCCGTCATCCTTGTGCACTGTAGCACTGTGTGGCTATGTGTGAATTACCCGGCCTGTGCTGCCACGTGCCAGTGGCTATGCCATGATCACATCGTCTTGGGCCAATCGCCTGCTCTTCGCTGGCATGGTTGATGTCCTGCTCGGCATCTACTCCTGTGCTTGTTCAGCTGAGCCAGCGCGCAGACAGGAGCAGCTTTAAGCCATCGCCCCCTCTGTTCAGCTTCCAGGCAGCAGCCCTGCGGGCACCGCACCTCTGGTAGCGAGCGCACAAAGGCGATGCGCACCCCAAGGGTTGTGAAGAATGGCATGACCTGAGACCAGGCCGCTGCCACCAGGCCCAGCTGCAGCGCAAGCATGCAAAACAAAAAACAGGCGCCATGAGTACCAGCAGCTCGTGAACCTACAGCCATCACCATAAGAGCCCCAGATCAATGGGAAAAGCCTGGAAAAGTTCAACCTGCCGCAGGCAGACGCCCTAAACCTATCGTTATGCATGCGGCCACACAACAAGACCTCAAACATGCCTCACAGCATACGCTGCCCATCCGCATGTGTCAGCCCAAAATACTGGATGACTCACACGCACGACCAGGACGAGCGCAAAGGCCAGCCGCTTGAGGCCGCCCCACAGCAGCAGGTGCAGCGGCAGGCGTGCAGGTGCACCCTCCCGGTACACCTTCTGATATTGGAACTTGTGCTTGCACAGCTGCGGGTGCGGCACAGGGCAGATATAAGATGCGCGGCATGCACCGTGCCATGGTGTGAGGGCGGCGTTGTGGTGTGCACTGTACTGATCACGCAACGGTGGTGTGATGCGCGTGCTGCGGCACAGCTGCGTGCCTACTCCCACCCACACCCCTTCAGCTGCGCACCTCGCATTGGTCTCGCTTGCTGTGGGCGAGCCAGCCGTCCAAGCACTCCTGCATGGCATGCAGATGATGTTGGCATGCTTCCAAGGCAATGCAGAGGATGTTGGCATGCAAATGATGTTGGCATGCGTCAAAGCACTCATGCTGGTCATGCATGACATGCATGCAAGACATGGTCGCACGCTTGGCACGCAGCGCCCATGAGCTGCAGGACTGGAGCTCAGCAGCATGCAAGCCACGCATGGCTGTGCATACACCATGTTCGTTGTCAT
Organism: Chlamydomonas applanata; assembly: GCA_001662365.1. Taxonomy (NCBI): domain Eukaryota; kingdom Viridiplantae; phylum Chlorophyta; class Chlorophyceae; order Chlamydomonadales; family Chlamydomonadaceae; genus Chlamydomonas; species Chlamydomonas applanata. The sequence goes on along the minus strand of BDCZ01000006.1, from coordinate 192,761 downwards.
GCATTCCCCCATGCAATCCATGTGTGCCCCGCAAGGACCCGGTGCGCCCAAGCAGCATCGTGATAACCCATTGCGACAGCCCAGGACAACCATTCGCACACAACGCAATGACGCAGACCCAACTCGTGCCAGCTCACCTGATGCACATACTTGATGCTGCCTGTGCACTTGCAGGGATAAAACAATTCTCCTTCCCCACCAACACGGCAGATTCTGCAGACGGCTTCTGTCTCATCGTCCGAGGGCGAATTTGCTGCTTCGGCCCCACTGGTTGCAACTTCGACCTCATCTGCAGCTTGAGGGCCAGGATCGGGCAGATCAGCCATAGTTGCCCACAAAAAGCCCTAAACCTGCCGCTGCAGCCCCATCGTTCAGAAAACCAAACTCCAGACAATGGGTGTACAGCAATTGGGTCAATTGCTCAAGGATTGTGCCATTGAGGAGGAACGGTATTGTCTGAGCGACCCAGGATGCGACGCAGCAGTTCCTAGAAACACCTGAGATCGGTGTTTGAAACACAGTCTGTTTGCGGCGGCATTACACGTGTGTGTGGTCCATTCATATCCCATGCTCAGGGACTTGGTACCAACGTGCTCTTCTCTGGCTCTGCTGATGAAAGCATGGCGGAGAGGCAGACTCACTCGGCACCCTGCGCAGTGTTCAATAAGGGGTGGAGGTAGGGGGTGGCAAAGCTCCATATGGCTGTGCCACACCAGCCCACATCATCATCATCATGCATGCTATCATCATCATCTGGCTTGCAAGGCCCACCAGCCGACACAGTCTCCTGATAACCTCACCGTGATTTGTTGACCTCACCTTCCCGATTGTACCCCTGCAAAGCTTGTTCCTCGGTGTTAACGAGTCTGTCAATAAGGTACTATTTGATGAACCCTGGCTGCGACTATAAACAGGTCTGTCAATAAGGTACTATTTGAAGTAAGAACCCTGGCTGCGACTGGCGCCCGCTGTGCCGATTATGTACGAACAGCAGTTGAGTGGGCATGAGGCAACACACAGGGCCTTCCTGCAACAGCCGCGCCTGCACGGCACGCGGCAGTGCGCCTGTCACTCTTGCTTGCTGCACAGGTGGCGACTGGTATTCGTTGGCAACCTGCGCACTGTTGCGCCACGCTTTATCCATGGATTGGCAGGCATGTATACGCATGCCATCTTCAACAGGTGAAACGAGAATGACCTTCTTGCAGCATGTGGCTGTTGCGTCGCATCTTCCAACACACACACAGTGCGGGCAGTATGCGAGCAGAACATCCTCATCACCTGCAGTACTGGTCAGCTTAGTGCTGCCGTTTAGTGTGCATATGTGGCTTATGTGCCCCACAGCTGATTGGCGGTCCAGCTTCCCACAACCAGGAAGGAGAGCCTACTACCACTTTCACGCACCCTGAACAGAACGGCGCTCCTGCCCATGTGTACATGCCTGCATGCCAGTCATGCATTACTGCCCACAACCCCTGCTTGCGCATTAGGAACTTGCTGCAAGCATATGATGGTGAGATCGTCAGTGCCCGATTCGCCAAAGTGCGCTGGGTTCCCCCACATGCAGGTGCACGTGGGCAGGGGCAGGGGTTGAAATGCGTAGAGGTGGCAGGGCCTTCGTGCTGGTGTGCTGTACCAGGCGCACTTGGCGTAGCTCGGAGGGCCTAAACCTGGCATCTTTGCCAGACACTGACACGTGATATGCGTCCCTCTCGCATGTGGGAGTGAGCATGAAAGCAAACTGGAGCACGGTCGTGCGCTCACAATCGCTGTGGCGTTTACGGGTGTGCAGACTCTGCATTCCCGCAATAGGTGCGTCTCCTCCAGCCGCGTGAGCAGCAGAGTCTACTCAGCCCACGGGGTAGGCAGACGGGTGCGTGGGCCGGCGCGCAGGGCGCACCCTGCAGCCAGGCTCATGCTGGGTCAGGGCGAAGCGCAGAGCTAGTTGCCGCAGCTTCACGTGGGCGGGGGATGGCACACATGGGCCATGGCGGCATTAAAATCTCGACATGTGGGCCACACTGGCTTTGGAACTGGCTGGGGGCCTCGGTGCCCAGGCCTCTAGAACATCGCGCCATGCTGCAAACCCAACTTGAATTTTCCGCCCATGCAGGTCAAGATGGACTCCCAGCCATGGGTGGCCGCTGGGTGTACGCAGGAAATCTACACCAGCCTCGCCTCCGCCTTCAATGCGGAGCAGGCGTTAGCCCTGTGCAAGACCATCGCGTCCACTGCGCTGGCAAACAGGAAGCTTCTGCAAGATGAGGCGCCTTCTGTGGAGGATAGCGTCACCCAATTGCAGGACACCGTCACCGGCATCTCTGATGGGCTGAACTCTGCCTGGCTGGTGCTTTGCGGTGCCCTTGTGTTCATCATGCACGGAGGCTTCGCCATGGTGCGTGCAGTTGCTTTGGCCGCACTGCAGACTGCACGGTGTGGCACTGGCAGTAGGAGCGTGGCGGCCACAGCTGCGTGAATTCTTGCTGTGCACATGGTTTGCCAACGCATGCTGTCATGTGGGGCTGCTTTTCACATGATGTGAACTGCTCCTGGCAAGTTCATTAACGCGCGGTATCCGTGCCTTGTGGCTGATATCCCAATCTCCACAGCTGTGCGCTGGTGCCATCCGCTCCAAGAACACTTTGAACATCCTGCTCCAGACCATCTTGGATGCCTGCGTGTCCGGCATCTGCTTCTATACCGTGGGGTGAGCGCGCACGTAGCTGGTCGGAGCAGGCTGCTGTTGTGATGACGATGCTTGACTTGTGAGTACGATGTGATCGCTGGACCCGGTTGTGCAGACGTCACGACATCCACCTCGTCTTGCGTGCCTGCCTGCCTGCCTGCCTGCAGCTATGCGTTCGCTTACGGCCAGAACGATAAGCCAAACCGCTTCATCGGCAACAGCCTGTTCGGCCTGCGCCACTACATCACCGACCCCAGCGGCACCAACTGGCAGAACTGGGTGAGGCTCAGCATGTTGTGCACACCATGCGGCGCCATGTGTGTATGTCGTGGCACCAGGGCTCCTGTGCGATGCTGAGACATTTGACCGTGGCATTTCTGCAATGTGCCACCTGCTGCACTCGCATGCCGCACACTGCACCTCCGCCCTGTACTGCAGATTGTGATGGGCCACATCCCTCACTGTCTGTTGTGCCCCCGCCCCTCCTTGCAACCTGCAGTTCTTCCAGTGGGCCTTCGCTGCCACCGCCACCACCATCCCTGCTGGTGCTGTGGCTGAGCGCTTCAACTTCAATGCCTACCTGGCCTACACCATCCTGGTCTCTGGCTTCGTGTACCCCGTCGTAGTGCACTGGGTGTGGGACGACAACGGCTGGCTGTCCGCATGGCGCACCGATGGCGATCTCCTGTTCGACAGCGGCATGATTGACTTTGCTGGCTGCGGTGTCGTGCACATGGTCGGTGGCCTGACCGGCCTCATGGGCGCATGGCTGGTCGGCCCCCGCCTGGGCCGCTTCGACTCCAATGGAAACCCAGTGGACATGCCCGGCCACTCCGCCACCCTGGTTGTGCTCGGCACTGTGCTGCTGTGGTTCGGCTGGTATGGCTTCAACCCCGGCTCCACCCTGCTGATCAGCAACTCAGGCCTGGCTCGCGTGGCTGCACGGTGTGCGGTCACCACCACCCTGTCTGGTTGCGGCGGTGGTATCGCCACCCTGCTCAACGGCTTCCGCCGCAACGGCCAGTGGGACCTGTGTGCGCTGTGCAACGGCGCCCTCGTTGGCTTTGTGTCCATCACTGCTGGCTGCCACGTGCTCGAGCCCTGGGCTGCCATCCTGGCTGGTTTCGTCGGCGGCTTCATCTTCGATGGCGCGTGCTGGCTCTGGCTCAAGCTGCGTATCGACGACCCCCTGTCCGCGTCCCCCATGCACGCCGTGTGCGGCGCATGGGGCCTCATCGTTGTTGGCTTTTTGGCCAAGGAGGAGTATGTGATCGAGAGCTACGGCGACCGCAAGTTCTACGGCTGCTTCTACCCCGGAGGCAAGGGTCACCTGCTGGCTGCCCAGGTGCGGGGCTCAAGCAGCTGGTTGCATGTGTGGCCCAGGGATTCACACTTGGCTCAGGTGCCAGTGCTGTCCAGCTGTTGCACGCGTGGATAGTGCTAGCGTGCCATAGGGCTGCAAGTTGCGGTGTGTGGCCATTGCTTGCAATGTCAAGTTTATTTGTGTCGAAAGATCGATTCCTGTATGCTTGCCGGTTGTGACTCCGCTGTTGCACGCAATGACCGCCCGGCACTGCCCCCCTCCGTCCCTCACTTCCTTGATCGCAGCTGATCGGCATCCTGGCCATTATTGCCTGGGTGTGCGGCCTGTCGGGCATGCTGTTCGCCGCCCTCAAGTTCTTTGGCAAGCTGCGCATTAGTGAGGAGGACGAGCACCGCGGCCTGGACGCGTCCAAGCACGGCGGCTCTGCCTACAACACAGACGGCATGAAGCCGGTAAGTGGCAATGGTGTAAGCCACCGTGTCAAGCACGTCAGCGCGAATGGGGCACCTTCCAACAAGGGGCCCAGCGCCAGTGGCGCTGCGGCTGACGCGCCCAGCGCCGCGGCTGCAGCCATGGCCACTGGCGCTGTGCCGCTGCCCCGCTCGCCCTCTCGCTCTAATGTGGTTGTGGACGAGACAGCTGTCGGGGGTGACTGTTGAGCTCCATGGCTAGGCGTTCTTGATCAGAGCCGGGCAGGTGACGGCGTGCATACTTGGTGTAGTGTGTCAAGTGTGCTTCATGGTTGGAGCTTCTGTTCGGCACTGCCAGCAGGCTTTGACATGCCCGTGTGGTTGTTGGTATGCTGGTGCGTGCGTGGCTTGGTGTGCAACTGCGACAAGCACGGATGGTCTGTGAGAGATTAGTGGGGCACAAGCAAATGCGGTCTGCCCTGCTCGCTTGCGTGCAGTGGCGTAAGGACTGAAGAGGGCAGGGGCCTAGTTGTGGGAGTGAAGAGTTACCGGTCATAAGGTGATTCTTACTGCTGAGCTTGGTGATTCCATTGATTTGCTGGCTGACTGGTCGGGCAAGTTGGGGCAGGGCTGGGATGGTTCCACCAGTGCATGGCACGTGCTGCACATGGATGCTTACTTGCCTGTGTGCGCCAGCACTGACAGACTTACTATAGCATGTGCATGTGTCCACAGGGCCACACCCCGCAGCTAACCAAGTAAGCTAGGCGGGTGGCGTACGAGTGAGACATCACCATGCACTGACCAGAGACCGAGGGGTGACCAAGCTGGAACCCTCCTCCTCGTTTGGGACTTTGGTTTTGGACATGGGCGAGGAACATGTGGTGGATGGAGTACCCTCGTCCACGCTACTAACGGGGGGCAGTGGTGCTGAACGCCAGCACCAACAAACATAAAGCGAACATGAAGGCATTTGCCATCAAAAGGTTTCACGTGCCGTGCCTCCTCTGGGAGTGCACGTGGGGAGCCGGCCCTGCCCCTGGTATTCTTGGGTGGGCGACCCACCGAATCGACGCGTGTCTTGCATTCTCTGCAGGACTGTGTCTTGCGCTGGTGTCCACGGTTCCCTCCCGATGTTCCATGTGGTGTATATATATCACTTGCAAACGCACGATGGTCGTGCGTGCATGTAGCCCCTCTCCTCTCTTTTTGGACATGTTGGAGACCGTGTGGGGCGCGCCAGGGCCTGAGAGATGTGCCGCTGTGCTATTGAAGGGCAGACGCACGCTACATGGGGTTGAGAGACTGGGGTCTTGAAGCGCATTTTGGCTTTTGCAGACACTCTCCTGTAACTCTTTCCCACTCCTGTGTGTTGCTACAGTATGAAGGCGGACAGCTGCATGCCAAGTGCTGAGTGGTCAGTCCTTGATCCAGCTGTGTTAACTGATGCACGTCTCCCACACTGACACTGTGTGTGTCAGTTCACAGCAGAACGTACAGGATGCAGCTGGCGTGGGTGTTCAGTGCAGTGTTATCATCTCTTCAGCCGTTCAGGTGCACACATATCAACAGCAGCGCACACACGCCCACTAGTCAATGCAAGTGTGTGGCATGCAAGCGCAAGCCTAAGCATGCAAGCCATGCGGCATGCCCTGCTGCCTGCACCTGAACTTGTGCCAGGTGGAGCTGCACCTGGAAGAGTAAAGGACCGGCCACTGCTCGATTGCATCTCTGTGTCGATATGAAGCTGTGTGCATGCACGGCAAATCCAGACTGTAACTGCTTTACATACTGTTGCATAGATGAGTGTAGTTCGGTGCTGCACACGTCAGCCATGACGCAAGTGCCCTTGCTGCACTGCAGGCTGGGCAGCTGCATCTCTGTCGCGCCTCTCAGGGGAGCTGAGTGGGCCTGGGCAGTGGGCTACCAAGAAGGTTTCCTGTCGTAGTTGCCAGCAGATGTCGTCGTCATTGGTGCTGATCGGCTGTGGCGCAAGGCTTTCGCTCCTGGCAGTGACTGTACCAGGGCGATCTTCCTGCGGACCATCAATGAGAACCTTGGTTGGGGGCTGCAAGGCAGGTGGATGTCACAGCTTTGCTATTGGTTTGCAAGCGCATAAAGCCGACAGCTGCTGATGCTCCGCACAGCTAATCCAAGTGCACAGGGGCATTAAGAAGCATTGTGCTCCCGATTGCACCACCGTGGGACGCCTTTCAAAAGCCATCTCGGTAAGCACAATGTTTTGTGTAGGCTTCAAGCAAGTATGCATCTTGACCTGCCTTCTGCTGTGCTGGCTGGCTCACCCTGGTTGTTTTCTTTTCAGAGCTGGCCAGTCGAAACCAAAGACGGCATTGCTGTGCGCCTTACTTGCACACTGCAGAGCCTAGAAACCTGCGCGGCTTTGCAAACGCGCTATGAAACGATCCACCTGCACAGCAGTCGCAGCCCTTTTGGGGCTGTTGCTGGTGGCCCAGGGCACGCTCGTTATTGATGGCCTTGAGCAGGAAACGCTTGTGGGCGTGAACATTGGCGCAGTGAACCTTGGTGACATCCAGCCAAGGGTCGCAACCTTCGTGGAGACCACCATCCTGCAGGTGAAACTGCAACGTCTGCATCTGCTTTATTATAGCATATTGTTCTGTGTTCCGGCGGACCTGGTGATTTAATCCGTCGCATGCTGGAACGATCCTGCTGATTGCAGGACTTTGACATCACCGGTCTGAAGGTGGACCCAAAGACGCTCAACACTGCTCCATCGATTTGGTGAGCATGCGGGATGAAGCTGCAACATGCAAGCACACAGTATCATAACTGATCCTGTGTCCAATCTGCGTTCTTGAGCTGTACATGCAGTAGTATCTTATTATACACAGCGCCTCAAGTGTACATATGATTGATTAGCATTGCCCATGCACGCCAACATCAAAGCTGAGTGCGCTCGGTGTGCTGCGCGCCTGCTGTGTGTGCCGTGCAGGGACGGCAAGGCAAACAGCATTGTCAGCCCCATCAAGGTCCGGGGATCAGCGAGGATTAGATGTTGCTCTGCTTCTGCTCCATTGAGAGCCATAGAGTATAGCATGGCAGGTGTAGAGTATGGACGGTGAACATGCACAAGAGCATGTGAGCCAGCTGCTGACGAGTGTGTTTCCTGTGCTCGTTAACATGCAGACCGTGGCAGGCCCCATCTTCTCACCCACGTCGCTCCTCTTCCCTAATGTCACTGGAGTGTGGTCCACATACAGAAATGTGAGTCGACATGTATGGTCGCGCCGTGCAGGCACCTGGATCTCTATCGTCTTAAGTAACTTCTAGTTGATGGGCTCCGGCAAGCAGATGAATCTGTGAAACGCCGTGTTATTATTATCTACGTATGGTCGCACATGGTCGTAGAGCGTGCTCATTCCATCAGCAAATACAGCGCGGGGGTGGGCTTCAGCCAGTCCTAAGACAACAGTCAATCTGCTGTACCTGTGCCATGGGAAAGAAAAGCCAGGGTCTGTGGCCGTCAGTGACAATGCCCATCACATGATAAGCTTACCCCACCCATATGGTTATGTTGTGAGCTTTTGACCGGCAGCTTGCATGAATGTGCTGGTGCAACTTACCTCGACGGCTCGAGTACTTACCTCCTGCCCCACAACTTACCTCCTGCCCCGCAGGTGTGCATCTCCGTGGCCCAGGCGCCTGTGGACGTCTACTTCCTGGCTGACAACACCGGCTCCATGGGCTCCTACATCGCGGCCGTCAAAGCAGCTGCTGCGTCAATCCATGCTGCTCTCTCCTCCTCCTTGACCAACCTCCAGATCGGCGTGGGCTGGTACAAGGACTGGAGCGTGGACAACCCCGGCTTCAAGCACGTGGCTGGCGTTAGTTCCATGACCGCTGCCCAGTTTAGCACGGCCATTAACCAGTGGAGCGCGTCGGGCGGCGGTGACTGGCCCGAGGACCAGATCTGGGCCCTGTACACGGTGTGTGCGCTGTACTGCCAGTATTGCCTGTACTTCCGGTACTGCCTCTGCTGCTGGATTCACCTGAATGCCTTCAATGCATACCTGACCGTCCTGACTCTGCAATGCTGCAATGCTGCAATGCTGCAATCTGGCTGATGCCTGTACCTGCAGCTCGGCACGTCAGGGAGCATTGGCTGGCGGTCAAACTCCATCAAATACGTGGTCTGGTTTGGTGACGCGCCTGGCCACAACCCTGCCGGCAACCCTACCCAGAACTATTACGGCCAGTCCCAGGCCATCCTCGCACTGCAGTCCAAGGGTATCAAGGTCATTGCCCTCGACAATGTCGCGCTGGATACCTATGGCCAGGCATCTGCCATTGCATCTGCCACTGGCGGTGCGGTGAGTGATTTGAGGGACTCGGTGCCCAGATCTCTGCTGATCTCTGCAGCCGTGCACGTGATACATCTTTGTAGATCCCTGCAGGTCATAGGTGTCTGCAGAGATACAAATGAGAACACGGCGTTCCACAAACACATCTGCTTGCCGGAGCCCATGTCTGCGGAGGTCCTTGGAGATCTTGTGCTTCGTTGTTTGCGGATGCGCTGTCCACCTGCCACTGGTGCTGGAAACAGAGCATGCCTCACATGTACTGCCTTGTCGTACTGCCCTGCAGTACTACCCCAGTGTGTCTGCTGGCACCATCTCTTCTACGATTGTGTCTTCTGTGATCAACGCCAACACCACTCTGTACCCCATGGTCACGGTGAGTTGACCGGAGAAGTCCATTGGCAATGCTTGCTTGGCTGGGGGCACCTTCACCGCAGCGCACACAATGATGCAGCACAGCACCTTGCTGCAACCAATGCACTGGCCGTTGGGGGCATCTTGCATATGAGCTGACGTGCTCTGGTGCCTCCCTTATCTTTTGCACGCAGTGCCCCGCCAACACTCCGCTCCTCATCCAGGTCACTCCCCCCACGGCCGTGGCCACCCCTCAAAAGCCTGCCTGCTTCAGCGTGCGCGTGCGCATCTGTGACGATGAGAGCTGCTTCTCCGGCCGCTTCCAGTGCACCATCCGCTGGTTCGATGCCGCGACAAATCAGCAGGTCGGCGCCAACTACATCGTAACTGGCGTCATTCTCCCCAGCACCACCGACCACACGCCCCCGGTGTTTGTGCCCGCATCTGTCCCTCCCCTGCTGTACATCCAGTGCCCTGACAAGTACAAGCCCCCCAAGGTCACTGCGATTGACAACTGGTGAGGCCACGGATGGTCAGAGCAGTGCAACACTGTCGCCAGCAGCATGCCAGGCTGTGCCTAGCTCTGCCTGGGGTTTGTGGTGCTGGTTGAGAAAGGAGAGAGAGAAAGAGGGAGGGAGCGAGAGAGTGTGTGTGTGTTCTGCTGCTGTCCGAAATCAGTGGCCTGGGCTCAGCAGCATCGCGCACGACCTTAAGCTGACACCGACTGACATGTTTGCTGCCCTGGCCCTGTTTCATGATTGTACAGCGGACCTGCCACAGTTACAACAATCTCAGGCATCTCTGTTTCTGGCTCCTGCTCAGCGAACACCACCCAGTCCATCACTTGGACTGCCACTGATGCTGCTGGCAACACGGCCTCCATGAGCCAGACCGTGATCAACCTCGACACCATGCCCCCTGTGGTCAGCCCCAACTGCATCAACCAGACCTTTTGTATCGCACCGGTGCGTTTGAGACCTGTGACTGCTTGGATGCAAGCCCTGCAATGCCTGCGTGTACTGCAGTGCCTGTGTGTACTGCTGGCTGCTTGCATGATCCTGACGCTTGGTGTCTAGACCCCTTGCCTGCGGGGGCAGGGGGCTCGCTTACTGTGCCCTAGCCGCTGGCCAGAGCAACTGATGCTGGCAGAGCAACTGATAGCATCTGCCTCCCTGCGCCCTGCCTTCCAACCCCGTCCTCGCAGACCACCGATTCAGGCCGCTACTGCATACCTTATTCCTCCTTTGCTGGATGCTTCAAGGACACGTGCTATGGTGATAGGCTCAAGGTTCAGGTGGAGTGCGCCAACTGTACCAGCATGGTTGAGCCCAGCGCGACCGGTGTGGTGGGCTTCCAGGAGCAATGCCGGTCCAACGTTGACCTGGCCAGCGCATCAGGCGCCGTGAGCCAGGGCGTATGCTTTGATGTCAAGGGCTGGCCCAAGGAGCGCTCCTGCTGCATCTTTAAGCTCACAGCAACTGACCCCTGCGGCAACACGGCTGTAGCGTACGAGCGGTTGTGCGTGCTGCCCCGGGGTGTGACCTCCCCTTCCAACTGCCGTCAGCTCAAGCCCTGGACCTCCACTGTCACAGGCATCCCCACCACTCACCGCATGCTGCTGACGGAGCACTAAGCGTGCCTGTATCAGAGGCCGCTGTGTTCTGGAGTCAGCTGGGTGCATGGGCTGGCTGGTGGTGGCTGTATACAGTGGTGTGGCTCGCCCCAGTATGGGTGCGGAGACACCAGGTTGCACCGCATGCTTGCACGCGGTCAGCGGCTCACCCCGCCGCCCTCATCTCCTGCAGGCACCAGCTCGACACCTTGTAGCATACTCTCCAAGAGGCCGGTGCTGCTGATCTCGTGCAGCAGTGCAAGATGAAGATTTTGATTGTTCCATTCACTGTTTTCTGAAGATTGTGGGTTGATTCCATGCCCTTCCAACTGCAGTTAAGGCCAGCCAATGCCTTAGGCCCCTGGATGCGGGTTGGCTGAGCCACTGCACCTGAAAGACTTTTGCTGCTGGTCATACCAGCTGCCTCGCTTGCATCCCATGCTGCCTTCCTCCTTCCCTTCCAAGCTGCCCATTGGTGGACCTCTGTGGTAAGAGTGCAGAGTACCCTGCCACCAACACATGGATTGCGCTGTTTGCCTGAGCTACGGCTTTGGCTGAAGATTGAATGCTCTTTTTTCTGGATCTCCACCCTTCGATTGGTTCAGGCGAGCATCGAGGCTGCTTGTGAGGCTTTCCTTTCCCTGTTGCGTGCTGTGCATATCCTGCTCCATATCACCCTCTCACACTGCTGTGGGTAGAGCTGGCTGTTGTCATCTGCTTTGCTAAGCTGCAGCTGCGCTGAGCAGCTGCCGTGTACAGGGGGCTTTCAACCCTTGTCCCTTCATTGACTGCCATTGGCTCTGGTTCCAGGTGAAGAAATTTTAAACACGTTTAGCTGTGCTGGCCATCGATGCTCGTTCATGAAGCCTCTTTGTAACACACTGCGATCTGTATCTTAGCAAACCCACCGCCCCTTAATGCAGCCCCATCTCATTACCAGTCCGAGCTGCCTAATCAAACCCTCAGGAAACAACGAAACGGTGCTAAACTCCTGCTGCCGCAGCACCAGCTGCGTGCGCTGCTTGTACTCATCGCATGACGCCCATCATCGCTCCGCACCCATCTCGCCTCTCCACACCTCTCTCCACTCGCACCTCTCAAATCAAATGCCACTCCTGCACCATACGCTGCCGTCCAAGGAACCAGAGGGGCGGCCCTATTTCAAAACCTGCATCTCTGCAGAAGCGCCTGAACCCCACAGGTCCCCACCTTCCAAGCCTGTAGTAGCGCCGTGCGTGGGGTGCCACCACCAGCACAGCAACATCCAAATCAACTCCCACAAGTGAAGGGAAGGAAGGGACTGTTAAGGAATTTGACCGTCCCAAAGCCATCGATCTGCGCACGGCCACCACGATGCGCTGCATCCACACCACCAATCAACATGTGGGTGTTGTGAATTCCAAACACGCCACCAGCATTTCCATGTGTCCATCTGTCACCACCACCAGTCCCACAACATACACCACCACACCGTTTCCACCACACCTTCCTGCCCCCTGCTGTTCAGACAGCCCCCACCGGCGCTGTGTTGATGCCGCGCTCCATGGCATGCCAACACGGTGCGGGGGGCCGTTGCCAGCCAGGCCTCACGGAGCGTCCCTGCTCCCACAACCCAGCCAGCCAGAAGCCACTGGCCTGTCAGGAGCAAAACGGCCAGGCCTGAGAATGCCAAGGGATGCCTTGAATAACTGGCTTGTCCTCACCCATAGCTCCAGTTGGCCATGGCTATACTTGCAAGCTGGCCTCCTGTATACTGGCGGGCCCCCGTAGAGGATACTGATACTCTCCCTGGGGCCGCTTCAAAAGCACCTCAAAAGAGCACCAGCTTCAAGAGAGCTCCTTCAGAAGAAGGAAGACGCCGGGCCCACACCAAAGGAGTCGGCGAGCTCCGGCGCCATGGGCAGGAGCACCAGGATGGCGAACAGCACGGCAGACGCGGTCACACTTGCACGCGCGTCACCCGCGGGTGTGACTGCGTCCTTGACGTACCGCTCAGCGGTACGCTGGCAGATGATCACGTACAGCCCGTACGGCAGAGCGAGTGAGGAGCCCAGCAGACCCAGGCCCAGGCCAACGTATGTAAAGAATGAGGTGAGCGTGAGAGCTGACTTGCCGTACGCTGCCTGCACCATGCGGCCGCCGTCCACTGAGCCGACAGGCAGCAGCTGCAGCGCCTGTGTGATGAGCCCGCACCAGCCGGCAATGACAAGAGGCGACACTGACACCTCAGCCCCGCGCAGCGCAGCCTCGCCCAGTGCCAGGCGGGCCAGCGTGCCCAGCAGCAGGGAGCCTTGGAACAGCTGGCTGGGCACAGGCACCAGCATCTCGGGCGGCAGGTCGCCTGCGTGTTGGTGTGTGCATGGGGGCGTCGCCGGTCAGAATGCTGTGACAAAAAAGAGGTGAGCACGGTATGGGCATGTGACCTGGGGGTACAACCCTTTACATAGTGGCTGCGCCTGCAAGGGCCATGCTCAGCCGCTTGCGGCCGCTGACCTGCACACCTCATGTACATGCTGAACAGCAACACTGGCAGCAGTTGCAGGACAGCTGCACCCCACAAGCCATGCTCCATACAATTGTCTCGTACGCACCTGGGTGGCTCTGTGCCAGCCCAATCGCCAGCATGGACGCCGACGCCAGCACACCGGCTAGCGGCCCGGCGGCGGACACGTCCCACAATGCGACACGATCCTGCACATAACAAAGGGCATGCAGAAAACCGGCAGCATCAGGCTGCCTGCTTTAGCGGACCATGCTGAGTCTGCCCCTCAGCATGACCCAGCATCCCTACTACCTGCCAAGTAAACCGCCACGCTTCCCAACAGTTCATGGGTGTGGAAGGGTTCCAACCTCGTGCGCAAACCTTGATGAGATGGAATTTGAACATCTCCCAACGCAGCAGCCACCCCACCTTGAGCAGGGATGTGAAGGGCGTGATGGCGCCAAAAGAGCCGATCTGGAAGTTTGGCACGAAGTACGTGGGGCCGAGCCGCACGCCCTTGATGAATGCCTGCGCACAAGAAGTCAGGAGGCATATATGGCAGTGCACGTGAAGGGCCAAGTTCCATCCGCAATCACGAGAGCATGCATTGGCATATGTGATACCGCAGTGTGCTCCCATTGTCCCAATGAAGCAGGCATGCCCATCACCAGCTCCGCCCAGCACATGGCAGACCAGCACCAGCACCAGCACCCGCCAGTCGGCATGCAGCACAGCACAGCTGCCACGCAGCAATCTGCAGGACCTGCAGCCGCACGCTGCACAGCGACGCACCGCGATCCTGTGCCCGATCTCGTGAGACACATTGGTGCCGAGGACCGCCGAGAAGATGGGCAGTGCAGTGGCAAAGTAAGGTGCAGGGTCCCATGTGTCCAGACCAGGGGGCAGCGCGTCTGACTCGAAGTTAGCAGGGTTGGCGAACCTGCAGTACAGGTGGAGCAGTACAGGTGCGCAGCGCATGTGGGGCAGTGTCCAAGCAGTACACACACAATCCTGTCTCGCGGCAGGCATCTATGCGCCATGATGGGCAACCAACACACACACACGTGTGCAGCCAGCGGAGTTCAGCTTGTGATGTGTACCCGACCGCGTGCCATGCTGCTCGTGTGAGGCGCCGCACTGGGTTTGGATGCAGCAGCTCGCATGAGCGGAATGGCATGCAGTGTGATGCATGGCGGGTGGCAGCCGGTGCTAAGCACAGGAGGTCAGAGAATTCCTTGACCCTAATCAGGCCAGCCCTGCAGTCAACACAAGGCGAGCCCCTGGCCGGTCTGACACAATCACGCGCACCACTCCAGAGTCTCCTTAGGCAACTTGGTGATGTTGGCAGCGAGAGCGAGCTGCCCGCAGCTGCCCACAAACAGCAGCGCCAACACAAACGCGACCGCCTGCTTCCACCCAGTTGTCTGCGTGAAGGCAGGCAGGCGGCAGGAAGGGTCAGGCATGCAGCAGGCGGGACATGTGGCATTGACAGCGTTGTCCTGCGTTATCCCCAGGCCATAGGTCCTTTAACCCTTACCCAGCCCTACCCTGCAGCCAAGCCCCTTCGTACCACCCATGCCATGAGGTCCATGCCCCAGGTGACTGGGCCTTGCCCACAGCTGCCGGCCTGGCGCTGGCTTGGTGATGCTGCCACAGCTGCAGCACAACAGCTCGGTGGCTTTCAGCGCACCTGTGGCGGCACCGCCTGCGCAGCGGGGATGATCTGGAACGCAACGCGTGGCGTGTTGAGCAGCTGCGCCTGCGCGGCCGCACCCGAGGGCCGCGCCTTGACACCGCCACCACCCATTGCGCTGGAAGCACCCACATCCCCCTCCTCCATCGCCTCAATGTCCTCAACCATCAGCACCGCGTACTTGTCACCAAACAGCTCGCTGACCTGCGGCGGGCCAGCAGCAGCACGCGGCTGACCTTCCGCCATGACGTGCACTGTGCATTTGTTGTGCACCCACCACCCCGCATCTGGACCATAGCGTTGATGTTTACAATTTGTTGGATGGATGGATAAAGCCAGACAAACGCCAGGGATCCAAGCAATTCGCATGAGGCCATACAAGTTTGCAACTGCTGTCCAGAGAGGCAGCCATACGCACCCATGCAGCCATACCACCATGCAGCAGCACATGTGGCAGGCTCTGCAGGCTGCAATGTTCTGACACACACACCTTGGTGGTAATGTGCTCAAACACCTTAGCGCGCTCGTCACGCAGATTACCACGGATCAGCAGCCCCGTGCGCTCGCCCTCATTGATGGGCTGCGTCTCGGTGATCCAGAATGTCTGCGGAGCAGCGGCAGGAAAAGGTCCACAGTGTTCACAACATGCGATCGGATGCGACGTGCAGCCTGCAGAATGCAGCGTGCTGCAGGGCATCTGAGCCCAGCCCGCAGCGCACATGCCGCTGCTGCCTGGCACCATGCCATCGTACACATGACCCATGTGGCGCAGTGCTTCTGCGCCACCAGACAGCGATGCGCGTCTCGTAGGGCATCAGCATGACATGAGCTGAGCGCACCTGCGGCCCAAAAGCCGACTCGCGCAGCCGCTTGATGTCATCCTTATCCAGAGTGTCCGGGTTCTTGGTGATGGTTGCCAGGAGAGACTCAAATTCCTGCCGCAGCTGTGCCTGCTCCGCCTCTGACGACCCGCTCGCTGCATGGGCAGCACGGAGCATGCGGCATGCATGGTGGGTGCAGGGCCATGCACGACGGGCACACAGCCGCGCTGTGAGCTGTAGAGTTGCAGGTGCTGTGAAGGGCCGAGCCCTCATGCGCGTATGCTTGTGTGCTCGTGCGCGCGTGTTCTGCATGCTCCCGCTTGTGCAAGCAGGTGAAGTATGCACGTTGCACCACGGGCATGCCACAGCTATGTGCGAGGCTCGCACAGTGCGCGCCTGCTCAGCATGTGGGGCCCCGTCCACATGAGCATGGTTGTGATGCTGTGCTGTGGACCCCCCCTGCGACATGCGCAGCATGCACATGGCGGGAACCGCATGGCAGGTGCATGCTTGGCATGAAGAGTCCTGACACGACATCCCCCCATGTAGCCTGTGCACCGGCAATCTTGCATCTGAGCCAGAGCGGCGCTAGCACCCGCACCCTCAAATCCACAATCCGCCTTGCTCACCCGTTCCAGTCTTTTTCGATTGCTCATCAGCCAAGCGCCGAGCCTTCTCAATTATCTTCTGGAACTGCCCCTCCAAATCATCGCGCAGCGGCCCTGCCTTAGCTGCATTCCCGGCACTCAGCCTCTGCGCCTCTGCGTCTGCGAGTTTCTGCATGGCCTCGTTGGAAACGCTGATGGCAGTGGGGGCATCGCTGCCTTTGCTGGCCTTGGATCCAGGCTTCTGGTCCTCCTGAATGCCCAGCAGTGCATCCAGATCCGCCAGCGTGCGCTTGATCCTTGCATCCTCCGTCTTGGTGCTGCCGCCGTCACCATCCGATGACGCTGCACGCACCAATCCACGCCGTGCCTGTAAACCCAATGGAAGGGCTCGGAAGCATGACGTGTTGGCTGGCACAGAGCTCCGGTGACGGCAGGCAGGGGTGATGCCCCTGCCCGAGGTGCTAGGCAGGCAGCTGCCCAGCATCGCTCAATGCGTAGGTTTGTGTGGGTGGAAAGACCTCAGATATTTATGTGCACGAAATGCCAAGACAAAGACGCATAGCAGGTTGACAACAAGCTTTCCTCCCACACAACGCTGGTAGCGCAGGTAGCGACTTTGCGAGGGACAATCACACAAACTGTGTGGTGTGAAAATTGGAAGGGTGCACTTGTGTTGAATTCGCGCGGCCCGTCCAGTCCTCGAGCACCCGACCCCCACTACAAACCCTTTCAGTTGCTTCAACAGTCAAAATGGCAGCCTCAGGGTCTAAGGCCGTCATCAAGAATGCGGACATGAGCGAGGAGATGTAAGCACAGTCGCACATGATCTTCAACTGCTGTTTTGTGTGTCTCCCTGCAACTTGGCGGGGTATGTGTGTTCAACTTTGACATGGCCCCCCGCGGCATCTGTCTTCCCTGCGCCCCGCAGGCAGGCAGACGCCATCGACTGCGCTACGCAGGTGCGCTTGGGGCACGGTGCTGGGTCTGGCAGCTGGGCTTGAGCGGTCCAGAACTGTGTATAAGACTTAGCTGGTCCGTGCACACAGGCGCTGGAGAAGTACAACATCGAGAAGGACATCGCTGCCTACATCAAGAAGGAGTTCGACAAGAAGTATAACCCCACCTGGCACTGCATCGTGGGCCGCAACTTCGGTGAGGGTTTGTTCGCCTTCCTTGCACCCCCGCGAGCAGGCAGCGTTCTCTCATGATGCCTGCTGTTTATCTCCACCCGCAGGGTCGTATGTGACGCATGAAACCAAGCACTTCATCTACTTCTACCTTGGTGAGTTGCATGCATGAACCAGATCGTGGGCGCATGCGGCATTACAGGCCATGGCTGGGCCATATGCTGCTGCCACTGGTTGGTTGGAGCCCCACCAGCTGCACCCGCCTTTGTTAGGGCATGCCTATGCACGTCCCATGCTCCATGCTACACCCGCTCAACCCGCATGACTGATGATGGTCACGCCATGCACTGTGCTCCATGCAGGTCAAGTGGCCATCCTGCTCTTCAAGAGCGGTTAAATGGTGTACACCAATAGGTCGTGAGCGATCTTTCTCGCGGGGCCTGATCCCGCAATGTATTGAATGAAGTCAGCGACAAACTACCAATTTTTTGGGCGTCACGCACACGGCTCTTCGGCGCCTCCAGCGTGCTGTCCGGGGGATGTGGGGGGGAACATGTTTCTTGTTTCAACGTTTTTCGAGACCCATGGTCGTGTTTTCGCTCCACCTGTTGATGGTGATCTGGTGATCTGGGTCCTTCCTTTCGGCATGAACTGCATGCACAGCAGGCTGAGCGATTGCGGCGCAGGTGTGGCATGTAACCATCCTTCTAGCCTGGGCGCACAGCGCTGTGTGTCAGACGGCTGCTGGCACTGCGTATCAGCGGGCTAACAAGCCGAAGGCAGCTGTATGTTACACATTGTGTCATCCGGCTGTACTTGTATACAACTGTGCTGCCGGTCGGCCGCCTGCAGGTGATGCTCTGCACAGAGCTGCTCAGTGTTGCACACACTACTCGCTTGCTTGCTCACTCAGTTGTTGTCCATGGTGGACAGGATACGGTCAAGCACGGCATTCTCCAGCAGTGTGGGGTCTGTTGCACGCTCGACGCCCGCACTCACCACCTCGTCCAGCAGGCTCTCCACAACCTGGGGGTGACATGGCATGATGTATGATGTGTATGCCTTTAACAATCCAGTGTTTCCGTCATGACGCCTAGGCTGTTGAAACATTGAGCTTAATACGACCAAGTAGGCAAGGACACAGCACGCAGCGCACCTGCTGGCTGCGCCCGCCCGTGTAGCGCCGCAACAGGGGGCGTAGGTAGTGGCAGTCGAGCTGCAGCTGCTGCAGGCCCGTGCGGCCCAGCGTCTGCAGCCGGATGCACTCCACCAGCGACTTGAGGCCCACGCCCGCAATGGCGCCCAGGATAGCAGACTGCGATGCGATTGGGGAGTCCAGCGTGCAGTGTCACTTGGGTGCGGCATTGGATGCAGCGAAAAGAGCAGTACAAAACGATATGCATCACGAGCTCATGTACAGAATGGTGCTGCATCACAAGGAGCATTGGACAGCAGGGGATGTCATGCTGCAACTCAGGCCATCCTTGGCAAATTGGCACCCACCTGCGTGAACTGCACGGGCGCGCCAAAAACCTTGACCTTCTCACGGAAAATCTTGGCCAGGTTGCGCTCCACGTTGCCGGTCTGTAGGCGGCAGCCGTGTGTGCAGAAAACAAGGTGATGTTGATTAGCGCACCTACGCTTCCAAGTGGTCTGCAGCCAACCAGCCAGCCGCACACTTCGAACCTGTGTTGCCACAGCAGCATCCGGTGGGTGCCATGAAGCACAGCCGATTCCGACCCGCCTTACCTCGAGCAGCAGGCCGGCATCAAAGCCGTGCTCGTTCTTGGTAACTGTGGACGCTATGACGTCCAAGCGCGCACGGCCCGCATCATCGACCAGCTGATTGACCTCTGCTTCTGCACGCCCTAGCCGCTCCGCCAGCAGGTCACACACGGGGCGTGGCCCACGTGGCTCCTGCAGAATGATTGATGCACACGACCACGCACGCAACCATCCAGATTGAATCTAAATGCCAGGCTGAATCTTGTATGATGCTGCATCAACCACTGATCAAGGAACTGACTGCTGGCCCACAGCGCAGGTCCTCAGCCGCAGGGTACTGCCGTGCTCTGTGCTGCCCTTACATGATATTTTCTAGCACAGAAAATATGAGAGAATGCCAGCCTGTGAGGTCGTCAGCTCAGTACGCACCTTGTGGTGCAGCCAGCTTGTCGCCGCGACACTGCGGCGGACCATGAGTGACAGCTGCCGCCCGTGGCCTTCCACATACGCACCCAGAAGCGCTGAGGATGCAGCTGATAGGCGGCGGGCCACCTCCCCTGGAACAAAGGCCGGTGGCAGGTCAGCACGCCCACTGGCAGCAGGGCCCCCGCCCCGGATTACAAATGCGCCGGCGATGGTCTCCATAACCCATGGTACGCTGCTCTGCTCCATGTACAAGCACAGCTTGGCCAGTAGAAGGATGAGACCTGTTCGTGCAGCCTCTGCACCCTGGCCAGCCTTGGCACCTGCTGATGCGGCTGCCCCTTGACCGGCACTGTGATCGTGCACCGTGGGGAGGGATGCGAGTGATGGGGACGTTCGCCATGGGCTGGCCTGCACAGCGCACAAGCAGAGCACAAGCAGCAGGAGGCACATGATGAACAGGTTGATGTGAGCACAGAAGGTGCTTCTGCTAAGGTCCTGGCTGCAAACTGTGAAAGCAGCACAGCACAGGCAGTGTGCACACCTTGTCAGCTCCTGACGCCTCTTCGCCACCACTTGTGCTTGAAGCTGTGGGCGACTGGCGTGAGCCTGCCGCGTGAAGCGCGCCGCTTGGTGAGCGCTTCAGCGCCTCACGCAGCAGGTCTGACCCATCATACTTGACACCGCTCATCTCCAGGAACTGGGATAGTAGCAGCAGGTACAGCGACTGCAACCCGCCCTGCATCCAAACATGGAAGGGGAGGCCATGATACCAAGCATGTAGATCAATTCAGGATGTGTGCAACGCAGCCAACCACATCATGTTTGGCAGAGCACCCTGAGCCAGCGCCCTGCTCCAGCGGCAGACTGTACAGATATCCGCCCCACACCGTGCGCCCAGCGCCCCTACGCAGCAAACACTGCGGCCCCTTACCTGCACAACATCCAGGAATTCGTCCTGCCACTGAGACAGCAACCGTGGGTGGCCCTCGTACGCGCGCAGCCCCTGCATCAGCGCCTCCAGCCCCCGATCAAGCACTTGCACGCTGTATGCAAAGCCACGGCGCAGCGTGCTGCCTGCATCATTGGCTGAGGAGCCGCCGGCAGCTGCATGCTCAGCAACCTGTGCCCGCACCACCTCAACAGCTCCAACCACACGTGCACGCAGTGCGCCAAAGGCTGTCTGCACATGATGCCCCACTGCGCCCGTGACAAGTTCAGCTGCGCTCTCCTTCAAGCTCAGCTCCGGGAGGCCACCAGCCACGATGCTGAGGTCAGCTGACAAAGTGGCGAGTGCGCCAGCAAGCATGTCTGTCCCCCAGTCTTCTCCAAACACCAGCGCATCTGACCCCAGGGACAGTGTGCGGTCCGCGCCCGCCACGGCCTCGCCCATGCGCGCTGCACGCCAGATGGCGACTGAGAGGGCATCTGAGATCGCGCGGCGTGCGATCCTGAGGTAGTCGGCAAACGCCTCCCGGACGAGCGCAACCAGTGGCTTGCGCTTGGATGCCGCTGCATCAGGTGGCAGGTCCTGAGGCAGGAAGAAGCGCATCACGTTTACCACAGTCTCCTGCACTGCGTTGATGAGCCGCTCATCCAGCGCCTTGATAAATGCCCTGAGGCCTGGCGCACTCACGACTGTGCCCGCCCCTGATGTGCTGGGCCCTTCACTGAAGCCCCAGACTGCTGGTGTCTCTAGTGATGCACGCGCCGTTGCTGCTGCAGCTGACGCAGTTGCTTCAGATGTGCCTGGCACCCCGCACGCAGCAGCAGCTGCTGCAGCCATTGCATCTGCCACAGCAGCTGCATCCTTCAGCACGCGCCGGAGACGTGATGCACGGCCTGCCAGGTAGCGATCCTGCAGTGTGTCATCTGGCTCACCCAGCTTGCGCAGCAGCAGCACGCAACGCTCCGTGTCATCTTTTCGGTCCGCAAGCCGCCGCTTGAGCACCTGCATGTAAACCACACAATCATGTCATCAAGGTACCACGCCAGCTGCAGGATAGCCCAAGTAGAGCGGCTGCTGACATGCAATCATGCATTTGTGCAGTAATGTCCGGTTTGTGCTGCCTCAGCGTGTTGTAGAAGATTTGCATCAAGCCAGGCGAGCCTGGTCATATACTATCAAGCGATTACTCAGCATCACTGGCAGGACATGCAACAATGCAGCATGCAGCTGTGCAGTATGCTGTACATCGCAGGGCCTCAGGGAGTTGTAAATGGTTTGCATCAAGCCAGGCAAGCCTGGTCAAATACTATCAAGCGATTACTCGCATCACTGGCCTGATGTGCATGCCAGGCAGGACAGTGAAAGTTTGCATGCATGCATGCTGTCTCAGGATGAATGCTTGCTGACAAACTGGTGCAACATCATGCCTGAAGATGTGCAGGGCCCTCCTGTCAAGCTTGCAATGTGTGCGCGCACACCTGTGAGATCTCCTTGGCGACCTGGTCAGAGTCGATCACGATCTGGCGGAATGCGCCTCGCGACCCGTACTTCTTCAGCAGCGGTTGAGACTCAGCATAGAAGCTGACAGCTGTGTCCAGGACGTCCTCCTCCAGGGCAGCACGCATGCGCTTGGGCAGGTCAAACACGGCCTGCGAGGTAAGCCAGAATCTGCCTGGTCAAACACCGCCCGCCCTGGTCCGAGGTGTACATTCTGTGCACATGCAGCGCTTACTGGCCCATCTGCACGCACAGCGGCCCCTGCCCCCTGCCCACATCGATATCCTTGCACAATGTGTGTATGCCCCAAGGCAGCATGGCCACCCCAAAATTGTAAGTAGCTTGCCTGAAGCTTCTTCAGCAGCATCTGGACACGGTACAGCTCCTCCATTTTATCCTGCTTGGTCTGAAGCTTGGTGCTAACGCTGGTGCTGCGCTCTGCCACGGTGTCTGCGAAAAGCATCGACAGGGCAGGAATGGCTGAACTGCAGCTGGCAAGCAGCCCACAAGTCCCGCAGTGCACTGCAGCAGAACACTGCAACAGCCGCATGACAGTGCACATAACAATCCAGCGGAGCATGGCAACAGGGGCATGCCAGTACACAGCGCGGGGATGTTTGCATGCATATGCGCTGCCACACATGCCATGCATGCAAGGCATGACGGGACTGTTCGCCCTCACCCATGATGGCCTTGAGCTTATCTAGCTCTGGCAGTGCTGAGTCCACCTGGCTCTTCATTGCACGAATTGTGTCTGTTGCTGAGATGAACTTGTTGTAGTTTTCATAGACAAGCTGCTGCATGTCAGAGTCCAGGTGCTTGATTTCCTTGGCTGTATTGCGGTGCTCCACCATCAGGCGCTCCAGCGAGCTGGTCTTGAGCATCTGAGCAATGTGCTGGGCAGCATCAAATGCAGGGGAGTCCATGGAAGGTGGGGCTGCAGCGTACTGGGACTGCCGAGCCAGGTCCCCGCCCTTGCCACCTTGTCCTGTTGACGACGGCGCTGCCCCTGCATCGCCTGACGAACCCTGCTGCTGCGATCCTGTGTCTCCATAATACCCAGCCAGCAGCTGCTTGATGCGCTCGGCCTTGCGGGCAGCGTCATCAGCCATGTCTGTGCCACTTCAGAATAGGACTGAGGCCCAGTGCATCCACAGATCAATGCACCATTGCGGTGCTCCAACAAATGGCAGCGAGGGTAGTGGATTTGAGTGTCTCCTTGAAAGACATGATGTTGGCAAGCAACTCTGACTCCCAACTCTGTGAAGTGTGAGCCAGGGTGTTGCGGATCCAGGGCTCCTGGCCATGAGTGCTGGCTACTGTTACGCCTGCTGCATGTCTCTGGTACAGCCCTTGACACGATGGCAGGATACTGCAGAGCCAGCTGTGGCATGCAGTATATATGGGCTCGCCCGCTGCTCGGGTTCACAACTGCTGGGGTGCCGGATGAAGTATGCACTTCATGTGCTGGTTGCCATGCGAAGATTGACATGGCTGAGATGGCTGAAGTGGGGTGTGGCGTCGGGGGTATGCAAACTGCAGCCTCAAGCTGCCCCATGATTGTGCCCGATGCCGGCCTTGCCCGGTGCCGTACATCGCCAGAGAAGCTCACATAAACCGAATCAGGTGATGCTGCGTGTTACTGATGCTGTCATTGTGTGGACAAGGCCCGGGAATTCATCAGGGCACTTGTGGACAGGCAGGTTGATGTGCCCGCAGCGCCGTCGCATGAATGGCTGCAGAAGCACGCCTGTCCTGACCCCTTGCCAATGGCACTTGAGCAGGGGGCAGGGGTCGTCAAGGTCAAGGCGTTATGAACGTAAGAGCATGCATGCGAGGGGATCAGCCATACATACATCGCCGTATGCTGAGCAGGAGGAGGAGAAAGGAAAACTCTCATCACACGGGATCCATGACGCAGTTGCTGTGCAAGGCAGGTACAGGCATACGGCCAGGATTCCACTGGTGGAAGTCATGTGTTGACGTGTGCATGGCAGGTAACTGAATGTCTAGTGCACAAATGAAGCACACTTGGGCCTGCACCTGGGGATAAGCTGCGCAACCGACCTTTCTCCTCTCCAACGTCCAAGTGCACTAACAAACCGTCGTCTCATGTGCGCACCCCAAGCGCCAGCAGGTGTTGGCAGTGCTTGCTGGGAGAGCAAGTTGTTAGCTGCACAGCAGCGCGTTCAACCTAGCCGTATACGCAAGTATCCTGACAATCCACCTGCAGCAGCCGATTACAATGCACTGTGGGCTCGCCCAGCACTACTCAACAGTCGTCTCAACTCTTTATAATGCAGAACAACCCACCTGCAGCCGCGCATAGATACTGCCACTCCCTTTCCCTGTTGCAGTGGTAGGTGTGCTCGTTCCTGCACATCAGCATGGAACTGTCGAAGTCTGCGAGTTTCAATTCTGCTCCAGCAGTACCATGGCGTGCTTTCACAAACGGATGAATACGCCCTCGAATGCAATGTCATCTTGGTCCTTGCGTACAACGCTTCGCCCTTCGTCTCCTTTTGCATGGGGTGAGTACTAATAATAATAACACGGCGTGTCACAGATGTGTCTGCATGAGGTGAGTGGTCAAGCAAATGTGCTGCCGTTGCTCGTTCCATGTCAACTCCTGTTAGATCAGAGCCGCAGCATGGTGACTGAACTTGGGCTGTGATGATGAAGATACTGAACATGGCCAAGGAAAGTGAAGAATGTGCCCAGGCTGTGCTATGCACTGGCTGATAACACACAAGCTGGCACGGCTTGAGCTTTCTGTAGATGCAACCAACAAGTAGGGTCCGCCTGCACTGCATCACGCTCGTGCTCCTGGCGCTCGTGCCATTCCTGGATGCTGCTCCAAACTTGCTGGGCTCCAGGAGATTTGGTGCGCAACAATTATAACTTTGCGCACACTTCAGCGATCACTGCCGCACACCACCGCGTGCATTGAACCTGCGAACCATTTACAATGCACAGGCTTGGTGCAGGGCACAACCCTGAGCGACTCGAGCCACGCGAACTCGCCAAGTACAAGTAAGTTCACGCTTTGGCACTCGTGTGCGCTGTGTGCATTTATGATAGGTCGGAGCGTGGAACGTTGAGCCTGTGTTTACATGCGTACTGTGGCGACTGCAGATGTACCTGTTGGCAGCATGGAACATCGTGGCGGAGTCCAGCATGGGCGCGGCATGGCGCTTTCCTGGCTGCTGCCCCTCCTGGTCTGTGCGGCAGTGATGCCTGCAGCCATGGCAGCTTGTGGCATATGCTTTGGCAAGGGCGGGGAGAGCGCAGTAATGTACGACGCAGGTCCCGCTGCACCAACACCCAACACCGCAGCACAGCATGGCAGCAGGCAACCAAGCACAGCTGCTGCCCTGGCTGAGCTGCCAACCCAGCTGTCTGGGCGCCCATCACTGCCGTACTCGCAGTCAGCAGCAGGCAGCAGCCCCATACAGCCGCATACAGGCATGAGTGGTGGCGCTGTCGCCTCAGCACCGCCGACCATGCCCAGCGTATTCACAGACTTTACTGCGGAAATGATGGCACGTGCAAGCCGGCAGGTACGTGTGCAGCAGCTGTTCTCGCAGATGCATAGAGGCAGCAGCAATCCGGCAGCCCTGTCGCAGACCATGGGCAGCTCGCTTGAGGACGGGCAAAGCGTGCGCAGCGCACACACCGGGCTGTCAATCCTGCCAGGGACTGGGGCGCGGACCCAGAACGTGCAGGAGCCGCGTCCCAGCACAGACGGCATCGGGCCCCTGCACAACGATCCTGCAGGGCATGGCCTGTCAGGCAATCCGGCGCTGGGCACACCCAAGGCTATGTTCACTACACTTTCCAGCGGTGGGCTGCGGCGCGCCGTAAGTGGGATCACCGCAGGAGTGGGCCATGTGTCTGGCCGATCAAGTGAAGCGCAGTTGTATCTGCAGCCTGCGCCCAACTCGTCAAGCAGCGCGGTCGTGGCACCGGATGGCGCGCGCATCGTGCCAGCGGCCAGCTTCATGGACCAGCTACTGCGCAGCACGCGGCAGGTGGGCGGCTTTCCACTGCCCCCAGCAATGCCCACCTCGCCCTCTGCCGGCTCAAGAGGGCTCACGTCAACGGCAGGCTCATTCGTACGGCATGTATTTCTGGCCGAGGCGCAGCCGTCAGGCAGCGATGCAAGTGTCCGAACGCCGACAGCGCAGGAGCAGCAGCGTGGTACACCGCGCGCGCTTGATACGCGATCCATGGGCACAGCCCTGGCCTTTTCTGGAGGGCCCCATGGCTCCCTGCCTGCAGCTGGCTCTGTGGCTGGGGGTAATGCATCCACGCCAGGGCATGGAGAAGACGAGTCCATGATGACAGAGACGGGCATCTTGACTGCAGTTGCATCCCTGGTGGGTTTAGCTGAGCACCACAGTGGGAAGGGGATCACTGGTTTGCTGAGGCAGCTTTGGCTCTTGCCATACGGTGGGTAATGCATTTTGCTGGGTGCACAACCTGCGTTGGCGACCGTGCTTGATGTGTCAACTCTGGTGTTGGAATCATGGTTGGCACACCCTTGCCAGGTGCCTGAGGGGATTGAGTTTGACCTTGAGCTGGGGCGTGACGTCATCCTCTGCACAGAAGCCCCATTGCTGGGAACAGGCGCATCTGGCGTGGTGTACCGTGGGCTGTTGCGGGTGAGGCATGCAGGGCAACTCTGCGACAGGGCTGGTGTCGTATCAATTGGCCGGGTTGTCTCCCTGCTGCAAGCACCAACATCGCTGGTAGCATCAGTGAGCTGCTAGTGAATTGCCATGGCTGCAGCTGCATCTTGCATCATATGGACTGGTGCTGCTTGCGCATGCAGGACGAGCCCGTGGCTGTCAAGATGATCAACCCTAGCTCCAGCGCCCTGGAGGCCCTCGTGCTCAATGACACAAATGCTGCCACAGACACTGCGTCCGGAGCCAATGCCTTCCTGCAGCGGCAGATGTCTAACGTGGGCTGTGTGGTTAACCAGCAAGACATGACAGAGAATGCAAACACAGTGCTGAGTGGGGTATCTGTGGACAAAGACTTGGAGAACCTGCTGCACGAACTCGAGATCTTGGGTCGTCTGTCACATAAGAATGTGGTGCGTGTGTCAGGTACCTGGCTGGATGTCACTCCATGCAGGTGCTGCGCCGTGATCACTGCAGCAAATCGATGCGATCTCTGCAGCATCGCTGTGGATTTGGGGCCCATGCAGCCTGCGTTGCGCCTACACCCCTGCGACCTGCCACACCTGCAGGTCCGCCTGTATGGCGGCTGCCTGCGGCCACCCCGCATGTTCGTGGTGCAGGAGCTGCTGGTGGGCTCCCTGTCTGCTCTCATCCATTCGCACAGACCTGAGTCAGGCCTCTCTGATGTGGAGCCCGAGAGGCCAACATCTGGGGTCACGATGCCATCGCCTGTCAGCCTCCTGCCCTTGTCGTACTGCCTCAAGATCGCCCTAGACGTGGCCAACGGCCTAGCGTACTTGGTGCGTGTAGATCTCTTGGTACTGCTGTAGATGCTGTTGACACATTTTGAGGTCTCGTAGGAATTGGCATTAGGCAGCGCAATGGGCGTTCTGGCCTTGCACTGCTAACACTGATCACCACCCGGCCAGTGGCTGCACACGATTTCAACTGGTGGTCGTGACTGCGTTTGCGCCGTGCAACGTGCAGCACTCCCTGGACATTGTGCACCGTGATCTTAAGCCAGGCAACATCTTGCTGGATAGTCAAGGCAATGCCAAGATCGGTGACTTTGGGCTGGCACGTGTCAAGTACAAGACATATCTGTCCAGCAACCACCTGGATGCTGGTACCATCTGCTACATGGCGCCAGAGAGCTTTGATGTCAAGGTGGGAGCAGTCAAGCGTGCAACCAAACGGTTTGTTCTCAGTGCAACTGGTTGTGGCCGCTGTGGACTGGACAATGGTGCAAGCGCCAGCCCCTAGACGTGTGATCAACGTCACACACATGCTGTGGCTGAGTTTGGCTTGATTACCTTGCCGCGCTCGCTTGCCGTGTGTGCCCGCGCTTGGCTCATGCAGGTTGGTGGTATGACAACCAAGTGTGACATCTTTAGCTTTGCAGTGTGCATGTGGGAGATGCTGACGGGGCTGCGGCCGTGGGCCGGCCTGAAGCACGTGGCCATCATCTACCAGGTGACTATCGTAGGTGGGCGGCCAAGCCTACCAGACGACTCCCAACGCTGCCCGCCCCGGCTGCGCAAGCTGGTGGAGGCGTGCTGGTCACCCAGCCCCAACGACCGCCCCAACGCCCAACAGGTACAGTGTCCAGGGGCTGCAGACATCAGCTGCTTGTACGATGTCTGCTCAACTGCCCAGGAGCCTGACAAGTGGCTGCAGTGTGCAGGGCTGCTGCATCTGCCATGGGCCAGCCAATGTCAGTTCTCATTCTTTTCCAACCTCTGTTCCATGTGTCTGTGTGACCTTGCGCTGGATTTGGCTGCTGTGATGCCTTCAGGTGGTGGAGGAGCTTGAAGGCATCGCTGTAGATCTGAGTATGAATGCGATCCAATGAGCAGGGCAGAGTAGAATGGTAACGTTGGACATGGGAAGGAGGCACATATGTGTATGTGCTGCCAGGTGTTTGCTGGGCAGGCGCTGCGCCACTTCCACTGTCCACTGACTGCTGGCGAGGCTGTCAGGGCATCCCTAAACCAGTGAACTTGCAGTGGTACGACGGGAAGGGCGGTCCCTTCTGATGAGTTTGGTTACATATAGAGAATAGGCGGAACTGGGCACTGTAGGCTGCAGGGGGACACGCATGCTTAGGCACATCAAAGTGCAGCAGAGTTGGCCAAAGGGAGGGTGCCATGCTGGGCATGTGCTTGTGGGGCATGTGCTGGATGCATGATGTGCCTGTTCGTGAAGTACGGCACCGGATGGCAAAGGTCCAGGGTATTATCATCTCATTACTGCAACGGGGCAGGGAATAAAGGTAGCTGGTGCTCCCTTCCTGTCCCGGCTGCAAGTTTACTGCTTACTGCGGGAAAGAGCATCTGGATCTGCTCTGAGGGAACAGGGTTACTGAATGGTGTGTCAGCCTTTGGCTGCCTAGCTGCAGGCGGCTGTGCCGGTTCTATACATAATGTCAGCTTGTTGGCGATTAGAAGTGCGTATCTACCCTATCAAGATGGGGTGCCCTGTCACGCACCTCATCTGTGAAGCACAATGCGGTCATGTCATTGGCTGCACCAGCAGCGCTGATGCTGCTGTGCTTGTGTGGCTGCTGTCCATTGCGCATGTCACTGTGTGTTGATCCACTCTCATGAGGATGGGGCTCGAGAGTGGTGTTTGCTGGATCTGAGTCAAGCTTTACTACTGTAGTAGGAAAAGCATTTGTGAGTCTGGACTTGACTTTGCAGCAAAGTATGTAGCGTGTGTGTTGTATGTAGCGTGTGTTGTTGTTAGTACTTTCACTGCTGAGATGTTAAGTTACACTGTATGGTGCTTAAAGCACCGTAGGCTTTTGCTCCATGCAAGTGCTGTGTCCCTGAAGCCATGAGGATGACATCACGGACCTTTCATTTGAAAGGTCACTTTAGGATTAGAGCTTGGAGGATGCTGCCTGTGTGGACAGGGTTTGGTTGTGGGATGTGCAACATGGGCTACACACTATGGCTAGCCTCATGCCGACGGGGCCTGCTGTTGCCAGATGGCAGCAGATGTCACGCACGAGCGAATGTCAAGGGTGATTCCAGGGCTGCTGACGGCACTGCACCACACTGTGCGGACATGTAGAGATTGCGTGCATTCTCTGCACGTGAAGTATCTTCAATACATATGAAGCATCCTTTTACATACGAAGCATCCTTTTACATACCGTCTGGATGCCTGTAGTAACTAAACTGTAAACGTAACTGGCTTCTATGCATTGCTCGCCTTTTACATACCCTCTGGATGCCTGTAGTAGTAGTTTTCCAGGTTTCGAGTGCTATGGTCCAAGATCCACAAAACGCAGGCATGGCTGGAACAAAACAAGCACATGAAAATAAGGCTAATCACGCATGAACTGCAGTTTTGTGCGCTCCACAACCTGTCGAAACAAACTCAATTGTCACTACTCTGCTCATCCTCCTCATCTAAAGATGACAGCTGGTGCATGGCCATGACACAAGTCATGACAGCTTTGTAACATGCTGTCATCATATCACTCCCCATGCATATGCGCACAGCTTCCTGCTGGCGTGCGGATCTCATCCCAAAGAAGATGATCGTCTGTCGCTTTGTCGCAGAGTTGCTAGCTGTCAAAGCATATGTCTTGCTGTTGCGGCTGCAAGGAAGGAAACCTTTCCGTTTGACGCGAGCGGTGCTTATGCGCTGCTACTGGCACTGTATGGCACATGCTGCATCCGCACACTCCACTGCCCCTCACCAGGAAGCTGGGCAGCAGTCGGAGTATCATTGCACCGGCGGTGCGGAGGCCCCCAATAAGGCCTGCAAAAGGATCCTGACGTCCCTGAACTGCCTGGCCTTGTTGTGCATCAGCTGCTGAACCAGCACACTGGTCAAACCTTGGTCAAACCGGCCGCCCTGGTCAGATCGGCCGCACGCGCAGGTCAAGGGCTGGCCCAAGGAGCGTGCCGACATGGTGTCGCGCAGCGCTGATGTGTGCACACAAGCCCATGCGGCTCATGAACCAACCACTCATCCGTGCGCCCCTGGTGGCAGTTGCCGCCAGCTCTGTCAGCGCTATGTGGCTGGATGGACTGGCAGGATGCGCCGGCATGCTGGCGTGGGTTTCTCTTTCATTCTTGTCCACCTTACTTGTCACATTGTGTTCAGCAGCGCCCTTGGTGCAGGCCAACATTCTGAAGAATATCTGCGTGGTCATCCATCCCTCCACGACATGCCTTTGATGGCACCTGCTACCTGCCATGGTGCAGCTTGGTCCGTTCAACTCCACAAATGGTCCATTCAACTCCCACACTTTGCCTTGCAAATGTTGTTCAACGTGGGTTCAGTTGCGTGCAGAATGCACAGGAGGGCAAATACTGCTTGCATACACCAGTTGTGTTGAGTACCATTTGTAAATTGGTACATCTGCTCGGGCAATACTGGTGAGGCTGATGCTGATGCTGATGCTTTTGTGGCATGTTGCGGGAGTGCCGCTTGGTTTTCAGATGCTTGGATGATTGTGTGAGATGCAGGCACCTCGTTTGGCCTTCGTGCATGGCTTGTTTGAACTGTTTACACCACATGCCTGTGACGTATAAGAGCTCAAATGCTCACTCAACCTGTGCGGTGCGTGCAGCTGTTGCCTGGGCGTTCTGCAAATGAATGCCTCATCACCAGCTGCAAGGTCCAGAGTTGCGGGCATGCTCTGCCATGGTGCGCTCTGTCTCTTGATGTGATCGGTGTCTGCTTTTGCAGGTTGCGGATTGGTTTGACACACCGCAGTCGTTGGGTAATCAGTGCTCTGCCATACAGGGCGACATGTCCTTGGCAGGTGTGCGCATCCTCAAGTTGAAGCTGAGCTTGAGCTACCTGGTGCAAAGATTGACATGCCGATGGAGCCTTTGTACATATAGATTTGCTGCGCTGTAGGTTCCATTTGCTTCATGCATGCTTACTCCCGCTGGACATGCATGCACCATACGATAACCATCCGCTGTCCCCGCTTTGTTCTGGGCGTACTGCAGCAATGGCATGCTCCATCTGCTGCAACCTTTTGCTGGCTGCAAGCAATACGCACTTGTGACAGGGCCTGAAGTAAGTGCTGGTGGCTTGCTCCTGCATCACTCGAGGTGGGTGCGGGTACACAAGCTGCGCGGTGTTGGCAGCGACAGCTGGTGCATGGGTTTGACAGCTGTGCCATGCAAGCACGGCCCGCAGCTGCAAACCTGCTTTTGACGCAGGATGTGCTGCGTGACATGCGGCTGCACGTCCTTCCAGCGACCTTCTCCCTGAATCTACATGGTCACAGCCCGGCGTCACAGCCCGGCGACATTACCGGGAGAAGGTCAGGATTCCTGCAGCACCTCCTTGCACACTTCTGGCTCGCAAGTGGAAGCATATTCAGCCTACCTGCCCCAGCAAGTCATCGACAGGGTGCGTGCAGGAGGTGCATTTGTTTCCTGTAGGCCCACGACTCCCTGGTTTATGCTTGGTTAGCGATATTTTTATGTCATACGCTTGCATCCCACATGACCGAAATGCCTTAATGCGGTCCACGGTATCTGCCTGGTTCAAAACACACACACATACGTTGCCCCTGGGTGTTTCCTCTGCGTGTGAACATGAAACTGTTCTACACCCTCATATGTTCCCTCAGCAGCCAGGTGGCACCTGGTACAAAACGCACCGCGCGTGGGGACTGCAGTGTCGAGCATGACCAAGGTATCCGTGCTTCCGCTGCTTCTCCTGGCGTTCATCGCCGCGGGAGGACGTGCAGATGAGCTTGACAGCATCGAGATCATCACCGAATCCAGCTCACTCAGGGCCTCCTTGACCCTTGACGGCGCCGGTGTGAATGCATTGGCAATCGATCCAATCCTGACGCGCTTCTTGGAGGCAACAATCCTTCCTGGTCTAGATATCTCGGGTCTGAAGGTACCAAGCACAACCCTGAACACCATCCCCAGCATCTGGTGAATACGTGTGTGGTGCCACTTTACGCTCTGTTCTGCGCCTGGCTACAGACTACCCATGCCTGCCCAAAGCACACATGCTTGCATGGCAGTGAACCTCAGTGCGTGCACCAGCTGTGTGGACAGCTGAGTCAACGGTGGGCGCAGGACAGCTGATGGGTGCACTCGCCCACGATGGGCCCGCAACAATTGCTGCCAGAACATGCTTGGGCAAGCATGCACGTGCATGCAGTGTACTGTTGTACATGCAGTGCACTGCTGTGCATGCAGTGCACTGTGGTGCTAGTGTGCTTGCTGTGGGGTTTGGCTGGGCAAGCGTGATTTGTTGCAAGAGGCGATCCCCAAACCAACTTCTCGTGCACTGCTGCTGCTCATGGCGGACAGGGACGGTAAGTTTACTGCCCTTCCCAACATCACCCGCATCCCCCTGGGGCCTATCTTCAGCCCCACCAGCCTCTTGTTCAACAATGTCACGGGTGTCTGGTCTGCTCCACAGCGGGTGAGTTGACCAAAAGTGAGAAAGAGAAGGTGTGAATGAGGTGTGAATGTTAAATTGGTGATCGATTCATCATCGGTGGTACACGTGCTTGGGTTGAGCACTCAAACTCGTTGCACCACACCGTTGCTGTGCTCGCCTCGTGCGTGCATGCAGCTTGCCGCTGATCGATGCAGGCCAGGGGCACCTCTTAATGTGGTGCAGCTGCCGCGTCTGCCCCGCATGCCCGCAGGTGTGCATCTCCGTGGCCCAGGCGCCCGTGGACGTCTACTTCCTGGCTGACAACACCGGCTCAATGGGCTCCTACATCGCGGCCGTCAAGGCAACGGCCGCAGCCATCCATGCTGCTCTCTCCTCCTCCCTGACGGATCTGAGGATTGGGGTGGGCATGTACCGTGATTGGGGCGCCGACAACCCGGGGTTCAAGAACATCCAGCCGGTTGCAGGCCTCACCGCAGCGCAGTTCAGCGCTGCTGTTAACCAGTGGAGCGCGTCAGGCGGCGGTGACTGGCCCGAGGACCAGTTCTGGGCCCTGTACACGGTGTGTGCGCTCAATGCTGTGCATGTACTGCCTGTGCTGTCTTTACTGCTATGTGAGCGTGGCTGCCAGGTCGCAGTGCAGATGGTTTGAGGGGCTGGTCGACCTGTGCACCTACAATGGCCCAGAACGGCATGTGCCTCCAGCACCTAATCCTGGTGTACTGCCCACATGGTTATCATGTACTGCCTGCAGCTCGGCACCAACGCCGCCGTCGGCTGGCGCCCCAACTCCATCAAGCTGGTGCTGTGGTTTGGTGACGCCCCCGGCCACAACCCGGCCGGCAGCGCGCCCCAGGGCTTCTACACCCAGTCCCAGGCCATCATTGCACTGCAGGCAAAGGGCGTCAAGGTCCTTGCCCTGGATAATGCTGCTCTGAACTACTACGGTCAGGCGTCTGCTATCGCAACTGCCACTGGTGGAACGGTGAGAAGCCCTCGCCGCCTCTATAGCACAGCAGCTGTTCTCATTGCCACAAGCAATAAAGCACTCATGATGGCCTTCTGGTCGCCCAACTGCAGCCAGTATTGTGCCTGATCCGTACTGCTGTACTGCGGCCCTGCCCCACCCGCAGTACTACGCCTCAATCAGTGCTGCCACCATCTCTTCCACAATCATCTCATCCATTGTCAACGCCCCCATCAAGCTCTATGCCCTGGTTACGGTGAGTGGTTGCAACACTGGTGGTGAGCACCACTGTAAGGTGAGACGCTGGGGCTGTAGCAGTCCTGGAAGGGCCATGCCCTGATGGTCTGCAGTCATCACGCCCTTGCACAGCTGACTGGCAGCATCTACACGCTGATGAAGCAGACGAGAGCCCTTTTCCAGGCGAAAGGATGACCTGAACACATGCCCACCTGCTGATTCCCGCTGCTTACTTGCACCCTGCAGTGTGCCGCAAACACCCCGTTGATCATCAGTGTCAGCCCATCGACCGCGATCGCCACGCCCCAGCGCCCTGCTTGCTTCAACATCCGCGTGCGGGTCTGTGCAGATGAGAGCTGCTTCTCCGGCCGCTTCCAGTGCACCATCCGCTGGTTTGATGCCGCGACCAACCAGCAGGTCGGCGCTAACTACACGGTCACTGGTGTGGTGCTGCCGTCCACCACCGACCACACGCCCCCAGTGTTCATTCCTGGATCCGTCACACCCCTGGTGTACGTCCAGTGCCCTGACAGATACAAGCCCCCAACAGTCACAGCCATTGACAACTGGTGAGCAACTGCCACCCACTCGATCACCTACCCATCCGCCTGCCTGCCTGCTTGCCTTGTTTAGCTGTTGATGGCTAGCTCAGCCTGTGTCCTGCACACCAGCGCTCACCAGCAAGCATCAAAGACAGCCGATTGCACCCCCTTGCAGCGGCTGGGCCAAGGTCAACGCCACTGCCATTTCTGCAGTCTCCGCCCCATGCACCGCCAACAGCACCCAGGTCTACAACTGGGTGGCATATGACGCGGCTGGTAGGTGCTTTACCAGGGGCTGTCTGGCCCGTTCACATTCCTCACCCTGCCGTCTCACAATCGTTCCAACGTTTATGTTTATGGTGTATGGATAAGCAGCAGGGCATGGTCAGGCATGGCTGGGGTTACTCCTGATGGCCTGTTCATCTCCCCCATGTACGCAGGCAACATTGCCAAGATGAACCAGACTGTGATCAACCTGGATACCGTCCCTCCTGTCATCAGCGCCAACTGTACCAACCAGAACTTCTGCGTTGCAGCGGTGCGTGTGTAACGGTGCAGTGCGTGTGTGGGATATGCACTGTGCAAGTGTGGTGCAAAAGGAATGCACACATTGCTGCAGTACAGCACCTGTCAAGTTCCATGTGCCCCTCACCTTCGTCTCCTACCTACCGATAACAAGTTCACTCTTGTTTCCGACCTGTGCACTCTTAACCCTGCCCAATCCCCAATTAACAATTTCATCACAATTTCATGTTGCCCTCTCATCTCCTCCATTTTGTATCCTGTCTTCAGCTCTCTACCCGCCGTGTTATACATGTCAATGGTAGTTCACTGCCTGCGTTGATCCTTGCATGGGTTTGCAGGCCGAGTCTGGGCGCTACTGCATCCCTTACTTCAAATGGAGAGGTTGTTTCTCCGACCGCTGCTACGGCGACAAGCTGACATTCAAGGTGCAGTGCTTGTACAGTACAGTGCAGTACACATCCAGGCAGCGGGTGGCAGTACAGTGTGGGTTGTTGATGAGGTGCATTAGCACCAGAGACCAACCGTGTTCAGAATTGTGCATGCTTGGCAGCAGGGTTCTGAATCAACCTTTGCAGACTCACGCACTCTGGCCACGTCTTTGTGCTTCTGATGTTTCAAACATGCCAATGTCCTGTAGGTGGAGTGCCTCAACTGCACCACGCTTTCTGAGGCTGGTACCGCTGGCACCACCGCCCCTGGCCTTGCCTCAGTGTGCCGGTCCGATGTGGCCATCACTAGCATTGGCACCAGCGTGTGTCTTGAGGTGGGAGACCAGCACACACTTGATGGCATGCTTGCTGTATCTCCTGGACCTTCTGTCCTGACCTTCTCGCCACCTTCCGCCTTTTTGCCGACTCTGGCAGCCATCTTGTTGTAGCTCTACTGTAAATGGTGCATGCTACATACCATGCATCCAGTCTGCACTGAGTGCCTGATGGTCTGCGTGCCTTCCATTCAACTGCATGTGACACTGCTTGCTGGTTGCTGATGTGTATGATGACCACTGGTCAAGGGCTGCTTCACCCGGCGGTGTCCAAACCCTGGTCAAACCTTCGTCAAGCTTGGCCTTGGCTGCACGCGCAGGTCAAGGGCTGGCCCAAGGAGCGCGCATGCTGCAACTTCAAGGTATCCGCCACTGACCCGTGTGGCAACACCGCGGTCATCTACCCGCGTGTGTGCTACTATGGCCGCGGCATCAACCCACCCACCGGCTGTGAGATCCTGCCACGGGTGTGAGATGCGGCAGCAGCTGTGACAGCGGTGATCACTGTGGCTTTCAGAGGCGATTATGACCACTGCTGACATCTTGTGTCGCTGGCATCATGACATGCGAGGCTGAGCTAGCCCTCGCTGCATGCCTCATGCACCAAGGCAACCAGGGGATGGTGCATGATCGCAGGCATCTGGCCTTGATCTGATTTGTGGATGTGGTTTTCAGTCACGTCTTGGTCATAAGCGCGTCTTGATTTGGATGATTGCTTTGGGCTCCCTGGAGGCCTGCCCCTGGACGGTCAGCCTCAAGCAAGCAGTCCTCAGTTGGATGCAACAGAAAAAGAGAAGATACACAACACTTGATGCACAATGGAATCCCTGCAGCACCTGAAGATTGCGACGATTTTCCTTTGATAACTTGGCCACCCGTCACACACCATTGTTCCCATCCATCCAGCCGCCACCTGATGTGGCTTGGCATGGCCCTTTCTACTCCCTGGTCCGTTCATATCCCCTTAGCACTGAGAACAATGTTCCTGCACCACATACTGAGTTTTGAGGCAAACCATGAATCCGGCATGTGCTGGAGGCATGTGCTGTGGATTTATGGGGTTGGCTGTTTTGGATTCTGCACTGTGGACGCAATGCAAGCTGCACTGCGAATCTAGGTGATGCAACTGAATGCTGTGTGGCTAGATTTGAAGGTGAGATGCGCCTGAGGTTGCGTCGGCTGCAGGAGGTCGATGATCTGCTGAATGGGTGGAATTCTGAGCACGCAGATTACACACTCAGATTGCTCGCCTTTTCGGAAAATGGGTGGGGTGTGAGTGATGCAAGGATTCAGCCTGCTGTACATACTGTTCGTACATACCTGGTTCTGCACAGCTGTCTGGAAGCGTTCTTGCTGCTGCTGCACATGTTTGTGATACTGTACTGCTTGTACCTTGCCCATGGATCTCAGCCACTCTGACGGTGAGGAGCTGCCATGCGACTGGTGTAAGTAAAGTCTAATGATGCCAACTATTCATGTGGCCTGCCGCTGGATGCGGTGCAAGATCACAGGCAGGCGAGACATCCATGCCCCATGGGGCATACCTGACCGCAACCATAACAGGGATGCTTAACTGCCCATGAAAGCGAGGTTACACGCGGTGCACGCGCTGACGTACATCAGGCATGAACACTGCCTGGACATGGCCTGCTCTTCACCCCATGCCCACACCCATGGATGCCTAGGACCTACATAACTAGGTAGCTGTTCCTATCCGTATCCATGCCTCATATCCGCGTTCATACCCTGGTGTAACTAACAAAGCAGCTGCGCTACCTACTGCTGATCTTATCTTGGCTGCTCTGGCGTGGCGCGCACCTGTCTCTCGTACTAACCCGGCCAACCAACTGCCTAACCAGTAGCCAAGTGATGAGCACACTGCTCCTCATGTGTGATCACGTGTTGCAGTGAATGCTGGTGCAGTGATGGTCAGCTTGCTGAAACAGCTGCCACCTATGCCGTGGCCTGCAGTCGAGTGGGTGGCCAAGCCAGCAAGGGAGCTAGCATCAGGCCGACAGGTGGTGGGCAGGGAATGGCTCGCATGCAGAGCGCATGAACGGCAGATGCAGACATGAAGGATGACATGATGTGGAGCCAGCAAGCAAGTAGTGTGAGCACTGCTGCGCGTGCGCGTGCAATAATAACCGGCAACCATCCACACAGTCCACACAACAGTGGCCACTCCAAGCAGCGCCAAGTGCGCACAGCTGCACCCTGAGTCCATGGCCCACCTGAGCAGCTGTCGCCTCAGTCGCAGGGGGCAGGGCAGCAACCTCCGCGGCCGGCTCTGGCACTGGCGCCGCAGCCACAGCTGCGTACAGCCACACATGCCAATAGTCGTGCAAGGTTAGCATCTGCATGCAGACTGCCAGTAGAGGGTGTGATGCAGCTACACGTCTGTAAGATGGGCTTCTGCACCAGCCTTCCTGAGCTTCCTGTATAACCATGTGTGCAATGGCGGCAGTCAACAAAAGCGAGCCCCAGCAGCAGCACGCTGCACGCACTCTTAGGGGCCTCGGGTGCAGGAGCAGCGTCAGGCTTGGGGGCAGGCTTGGGCGCAGGAGCGGGCTTGGCCGCTGGGGCCGCAGCAGGGGCGGGCGCAGGGGCGGGAGCAGCAGCAGCCTCCGCACGGCGGCGCTTAACAATGTCTAGGAGAGAGCCGTACTCACCACCCACGTAGCCTGCACGAGTGCGAAGCCATGAAGCCAGTGTGAAGCCACTGAGCCATACAGCTCAGACAGAGTCAGAGTCACAAGCAAGCTGGTGGAAAGGCACGGTGTTGCGAGGGCGTGGTGAATTGGCGATGAACATTTCCTGTGCTGTCCACCAGCCTGCCCGCAGCATACTTGGCATTGCAGTGCTGGGTGGCCTGTAGCTCCAAGGCTGTAGCGCCTGAGCTGAGGCAGCAGCATGTGTGCCCAGGCCCTGCACTGAAGCGTGGCACGCTTCCATGCCTGGCTGCATGCAGACACGCTGTGCGGGGCAGGCAGAGGCCACATGCGTGCCTGCTGTGCGTGGTGTGGCTGGGAAGGCCTCTACATACTGTGTGGGCCCACGATTTTCTTCCCGGTCGACCGAGCACCCACGCACGGTGCACGCACCCCATCCCACTTTGGGCGCGCAGCTTCAGATCCACCGGATCGCGCACGGGCGCGCCACAATAAAATTGCCAGTAACATGCCACGACCACACAGAGGACTCACCCGCATCCATGGCGGCCAGCTGCTTCTGGCCCCCATACGCCATCGCTGGGCGTGCAGCCACGAATGCAGACAGGCCCGCAGCCAGGGAAGTGGCTACCGCACGGCGGGTCATAGGCTGCTGCGACTTGCCAGCCTCGCAGCGCACATTGACTGAGGATATACGGATCTGCATGATTGCTTTGCAGACTAGGGCTTTGGTGTGGACAGTGTTTTGATGAGCAGGCACAGCACGGGATTGTGATAATGCAGGCCTTATCATACGGGATAAGCCTTATCCGCCGCCTCACACCTCTCATCGGACAGGTTGCCACGTGTGGGAGTGATGGCAATGAGATTTGAAAACGAAGACCAGCACAATTGCCATGCCCAGCTGCCTCCCCTGCATGGTGCAGGTACTGCATGCACTTTTGTGAAGTGCGTGCTTCAGGAGAAAGACGGCGAGTGGCCTGTTGCATGCCAAAATGCCACTGCAAGTAGCCTGAACCTGAGCATGAAGTGCGTGCTTACAAAAGTTTGTACAGGCAACCGGCGTGCCATGCACACGCCACCACCCCTGCACCACCGGGTCAGGCAGATGCAACTACAGGCCTTTGCAAGAATGTTGTCTGCTGATACCATGATACGTGCAAGCAACCCCACCACATCTGAACACTCACGGACATTTCCATCTCTCACACCAGTCAGGATGCTCAAGGCCGTGGCCTGCGGCTTGGGTGATGCTTCTGCTGCTTGTGCAAGTGCAGGAGTGTCATACGAGTGGCTCCGAAGGCTAGTGTCCGGCCTGCCGCTGGTAACAATAGGCAATGCACCACATGCGCACATGCACACATGGCGCCGGATGCCCTCACTCCCTCATTTCCCGGTGGAGTGCTGAGGGGTGCCAGGCACCACACATTGTCTTGAAATAGCTGGTGATCGCACGCTGCTTCTTCTCTGGTGGTGTTGGTGCTGGTGTTGCCGTGCTGGCCCCGATGGTGGTGGTGGTGGTGGTGGTGGTGGCAGTGGCTGCGGATGATCTCAAATGAACAGCTTGGATGTTCTCAAGAGAACAGCTTGGCCAGAACAGAGCTGGCCAGCACCCCCCCGGCCATGCCTGTGACAATGGGGGCAGCACATGCATTGTAAGGTTACGTCACGCCGTAGGACCCTCGGGGCTGGTCTTTTAGTATGACCTGCCGTGAATATATATCCGCCGCTGCCACCACCACCACGGCTGCTCTGCTGAGACGAACAACTCCAGACACACGCACATATCAACCGCAAACATGCACCCAATGTCACCCGCAAGCAACTGCAATACAAATCACAGCTGTCACATGAAACCATGAGGCCAGAACAGCTGCGACCAATGGGGGAGGGCGCAAGCGCATGGTTTGCATGCGATGACAATGGCATACCATGCTTCGCCGGTGTTTGCACTCAGCTTATTATTAACACCGCTCTCACCTAGTGCGCCAGCGTAATGGTAGCCAGCCGGAACGCACACCCCCTGCGCACCGGTCGGCGCACCTGTTGGGCCAGGTGTTGTTTGCAGGCAGGGCGGGTCACAACATTAAGGAGGCGTGCGCAAGGCAAGAGCTGCAGCCATGATGCATCGATGGCACCACATCCCAAGCATCAACTGCGGTGTCGCTGCACACAGCCTGACGCACAGCTATGATGCATACTGGCAAGCACTAGCAGCAACCTAGCACTGCGTCTGCCTGCTGACGAGTGCGAACATGTAGCCTGGCAGGGACTTGGCCGCCTTCAGCATGGGCTCAGCGGCTGCCACTGCCTCCAAGGCTGGGCCGACATGTGGCGCGGCCGCCTCCATTACACGCTCAGCTGACTTGAAGGATGGGCCGACATGTGGTGCGGCCGCCTCCAGCACCGGCTTCACTGACCGCACCAACACCACAGCCTGCCATAGGAAGGCAGCCGTTAAAGCCAGCGCGCAGGCCTGCATTATGAGGTCCAGCCACTGGCTCCACGTGCTTAGGCCTGTTGGTGCTAAGTTGTGCGTGGTTGCTGGGGCTGGGGGGAGGCCTTGGCTGGCTTTGGCGGACCCATGTCCATGATGCCTTAGCGTGTCAGGCTCCCCATGGCCCTCCTCCTGTGGACGCATGCACGGCAGGCTTTTAATAATTCAAAGAAAACAATAACACGGCGTTTCACCGCATTTCACAGATTCATCTGCTTGCGGAGCCCATCAACTAGAAATTCCTAAAGACCATAGAGATCCAGGTGCCTGCACGGACGGACATTCATCCAACAAACACCAGCCCGTCCACTTTGCAGGCTTTTGACATTTAAGCAATCAGTATCATGTTGTGCGCCGTGTTATTATTATTAGAAGTATCATATTGTACTGGCAACGTGCAGGCTGAATATAGCTAGTTCAAGCAGTAACACACTGAGCATGCCCAGCCACAAGGCTCCCACACACTCATGCTGCATGGGGGACTGACGCTGGCTTCAGGTGGCGTTCAAAACCTTCTGGATTAATATTGGGGCGTAAATGCGCTGACTTCACGCAGCTAGAGTGGTTCCTTGTTCAAAGTGATGAGCGTCAGCAGTGGAGACGCATGGCTGCCCCTCTGATGCACGGGCACTTTTGTTATGGCATGCACATGCACCGATGCAGGCTCTTTGGGAGGCGCGC
Source organism: Chlamydomonas applanata (assembly GCA_001662365.1). Classification (NCBI taxonomy): domain Eukaryota; kingdom Viridiplantae; phylum Chlorophyta; class Chlorophyceae; order Chlamydomonadales; family Chlamydomonadaceae; genus Chlamydomonas; species Chlamydomonas applanata. The sequence goes on along the minus strand of BDCZ01000006.1, from coordinate 150,742 downwards.
AAGTGCGCACAGTTCTGTGGCTGCAGCCGCACGCACTGCCAGGATTTGCTGCTGCTGTTGCTGCTGCTGTTGCCGCTGCTGCGTGTTACCGCACACCATGCATGGTGCCATGTACGCACCGCGTCCCTGCTCATGCGCTCCAGATCATCGCCTCGCCGTGTAGGCTCTTGTGAAGGGCTGTTGCTCGCCCTGCACCGACGAGTTTGCCTTCTCCAGCTCCATTGCTGGATCCTTGGCCCAGCACTCCTGCCACTAAAACTGGCTTCACTGAGGTTAGCTGTCCTGGAGAACCTCATGCTGCGGACCAGAACCCTGAATTGGACTCGAGCACAGGGTGAGCTTACTTCAAATGTGATCTTTGATGATATGTTGATAAGGCAGCAGGAGTAGCCTGGTACCTTCAAGCTGGTGCTCCAAAGTTGGTGTCTTGGAGTGTGGGCAACGTTCTTCGTTAAGATAAGATCTGATAAGGAACGCCTGGAGGCGTGGCTTAATGGGGAGCAGTGACCTCACCCCATTTTCTCGCAAACGGGAAAAAGGGGCATCAGCGGGGAGAAGGCGTAAGATAAGCGCTAAATGCTATGACGAGCCTGATACGCTGCCTCCTCGACAGGTACGTATTCTATGTGACAGTGAGGGGGAGTGAGAACCATTCCTTTTTGAGGACGAAGGATAGCCACTATGAGTGAGCAGGCTCAGCGCGCATGCCATGTCCAGCTGCCTCCATTGCACGGTGCAGCTACTGCATGCTGTTGTGCATGCTGTTGTGTAGTTCAGATGAAAGACGGCAAGTCACAGCTCACAGCATGAAGTGTGTGCTTACAAATGCTTGTGCAGGCAACCGGCGTGCCATGCACACGCCATCACCACCTGCACCACCAGGTGGGCTGCTGCAACTACAGGCCTCTGCAAGAACGTTGAGCTGACGATACTCGGACTCATGCTGAAAGCAATGCCACCAGATCTGGACACTCACAGACATTCCATCTCTCACACCAGTCAGGATGATCAAGGAACAGAACGCTCAAAGAACATGGCGGAACATAACAGAGCTGGCTAAAAGACCTGCTCCTGGACTGGAACCGGTTCGCATGATACTTTGACCTTTAACCATCCTTGGAACTGAAGTCTCTCTCAAGCCTCTCCACCACGCTCGCCTCATAAACCCCTCAGTGCAAACATGCCTTCATGGACCCTTCATCTGCCCGGCCAGGATGTCTGGGTACGAGACAGCCGTTGATCGGCATTGGTGCATCAACGGCATCCCCAGCCCCACACAGTAAATACAACAGGCTCGCCACTCAAGCTCCTGGTAGTTCAGTAGGTCAAGGCTCTCGTGGCCGCCCCCTAGCAGCTCAGGTAGATGGTGGCTCTACTTAGCAGCCACTGCACCAGGGACACCTGTGAGCCCCATCTTTTTTGCCAGGTGGCGCTTGTAGGACCGGATGTCTGACTTCCAGGGGGTCACCTTCCCGTGCTCGCACACCCAGATCTGGTCCGCCACCTGTTGCACGCCATGGGGCATGAAGCATGGGGCATGGGGCATGGGGCATGGGGCATGGCACAGCAGCATCAGCCTCGTCCCTTCTGCATTGCCTCAGTTCTGGGGCTGCCATGAAGCTGCGGATTGTCAGAGCCCAAAGTGCTGCACAGTGGGTGCTCGTGGTGAGTGCTCGTGCTTCTACTTCTACTTCTATTTCACCTTCAACTTCAACTTTTACTTGCACTTCTACTTCTATTGTCCTCACCTGGTCAATGAGGCGGAAGTCGTGGCTGACCAGCACCAGGCCACCGTTGAACTGCTTGATGGCCTCAGCCAGGGAATCGATGGCCTCAATATCCAAGTGGTTGGTGGGCTCGTCCAGCAGGAGCATGTTGGGCTTCTTGAGGCAAATGGTGGCAAACACCACGCGTGACTTCTGGCCATCTGACAGCATGGAGATCTGTGAGGGTGGTTGGTGTCATGTAACCATCGGCATTACATATTGGTTGGTAGTGGCAGTGGGGGCATGCGCATACAGGTACAAGGAAGGATCAGAGAATGCAGGATGCAGAGTTGTTGGGTTGACAGGCATTGACATGTGGATAGAGAGAAGAAGGAAGATTTGAGTTCTGCGAGTTGACTGCGGGCAGCAGTGCTGGGTTGGGGCCTCGTGCAGAGAGGAAGGGTTCCTTTGAGACGAGGTGCTGAGTTGCAGATGCGATGGTGTGCATGCCACCCCTATCAAGAACAACCAGAAAGATTCACAGTCTGCACACCTTGGTGGTCTGCAGCTTGCCGGAGATTCCGTAGCGGCCCACAAAGGCACGCCACTCGTCCTCATCCTTCTTGAAGCCGGTGGCAGGGTCGTTGGGGTACGTGGTCTGCAGGGACCGAGGAATGCGGCACCAGCTTTCAGCACCACGCCAGTTCAGCACCACGCCAGGTTAGCACCACCACAGTGCAAAAGATCAGCGTCATCATGCATACCAGGTGCACGCGTGGCGCACTCAATGGCGCATACTCACGGCCCAAATCAGCTCACATGCCGCAGAGCCCATGCACAGCCCAGTCACATGAACGGCCCAGTCACATGAACGGCCCTGTCGGCATGCACGGCCCAGTCACATGAATGTTCTGCCCAGTCACATGCATGTTCTGCCTGCAGGCTGGACCTGTGCTTGGTTTCCTCAACCTCTCCTGGCTGGCACTCCCCCAGGACATATCTGCCACCCACCTTAAAGTACTCGAGCACCGTCTTGTCAGGGTCCAGCTGGTCCACACTGTGCTGGTGGTAGCGGCCGATGGAGAGGTGCGTGTGGCGCTGCACCGTGCCGACCGTGGGCGTCAGGTCGCCCACCATGAGCTTGAGCAGTGTGGACTTGCCGGCGCCGTTGGGGCCCACCAGGGCAATGCGTGAGTCACAGTCCACGCCCAGCTCCAGGTCCTGTGAGTGGGAGGAGTGAGGACAAGACAAGAGAGAGAGATGAGTAATGAGCAGTGAAGTAATGAGTGATGGCATAGATGAGGGGGAGGCGGGGAGATAGCTGAAGGAGAGAGGGGGAGAGAGTTAGGTATGTGGGCAAGGGCACAACGCTCAAGGGAGTGCGCGGTGGTTGCATACACTTCAGTCATGCAAAAGGAGAGCAGATTAATGACAACGTGCCAGCCCCTGCCGCTGGCCGCTAACCAGCCTGATCAGTTTGTAAATTGGCTGGCTACTTGCGCACATACTAACCGTCATGCATCAACACACCTTGTACAGCAGGTTGTTCATGTCGTTGGAGTAGGAGAAGGAGACGTTGATGAAGGGCAGCACAGGCGGAGGCACCTTCTCGCAGCTTGGGAACTGGAAACTGAAGGTGCGCTCGCGCTACGCAGCACAGGACGCGTGGGCAGGCATAACAATCAGTCAAAGACACACTTGCGAGAGGTGCCATGTCAGTGTCGGCACAGCACAAGCTCCGCATCCTTAGGTCAAACCTGACCAGATGCAGATCTTCAACCAGCCGCAGGATCTCATGATCTTCGCATGATCTGGTGATCTCAGCAAAAGCGCTCACTCACCCTCACAGGCTGTGTCAGGCCGTCCGCCTCCATCTTATCCAGGATCTTTTGCTTTGACTTGGCCTGTGGCAGCAAGGCAGCAGGCAGGGCTGTGAGTCACACCCAAATGCAAGACCCAGGGCTGTGTGTCAGACCAGGATGCCACGATCCACCTGGCTGTCTGGACTGATACACAAGGGTGAACCTTGCAGGCACGTGGCTTGCAGGGGCTCAAGTGGGGCTGAGTGAGGCACCCGCATTCGGGCTCACTGACTTCACTGCAGTGAAGTCAGTGAGCCCAAATGACACTGTCAAGCGCTGTGCAGCACGGCTGCGCAGGGTGCTCTCCAACCCTGAAGCACCTATCATCCCGACACAGTGTGGTGTGCTGACTGCACTACCCCTGCAGTATGCACACCCTCAGGGTTTGTCCCCCCTACCCACCTGCTTGACCAGGTTGGCGTAGGTACCGCAGCTGGCAATGAACTCCTTGATGTGCTTGATGTCCTCCTGCAATCAATGAAACATAGAGAAAGGTGTTCAGTGACTCTTGTTACAGGCCCTTATGGCTGGGCCCAGCTGCGCTGCTGGCCTGTACATGGTTTAGGCAAGTCCCAAAAGCAATCTAACCGTCACGCATTCAATACATGGCCACATTGGCCAGCCCCGCTGCTGCTCATGCTCCTGCAACGCGCCACCCCCTTTTAATGCGAAGATCTGCCAGCCCCTGTCACGTGTCAGTTCTGATATGGCTGCTAAGCCATTCGCTGCTGCCCCTGCCGCTGCTGCTGCAGTAGGTGCCCCTGCTACTGCCGCCTCCATCGTAGCTGCTGCCACACCGCGTGCAACTAATTGCATGCTGCCCCGCACCTGCTCCTTCTCGTACTTCTTTTGCTGGATGACCTCTTGCTCCTGCACCGTCTTGACGAAGGTGTCGTAGTTGCCTGGAAGGAGGGGTGGTCAAAGGCAGCATCATAAAATGCGAGGCCGTCAGTTAAAATTGTGAAGAGCAACTTCAACAGCATTAAAGCACAGAGGCGGGTCCGATGGCAAGACATATGGCTCAGTTAACAAGCAGGACGGCCTCGTTGAGCAAGCGAGGTGGGCACAATCTGCGGAGTGTACTGACCTGTATAGTAGTTGAGCTTGCCCTGGGTGATCCAGATCGTGTGGGTGGTCACACCGTTGAGGAAGTCCTGCACACTCAAGAGCAGACAGCAGCGGTTAGTCTTAGGATGTGGCAGCAGCCTGAGCCAGCAACACAGGGGCAACAGGGCCAGAAAACCATACATGGACATCGACTCAAGCGGGCACTGCAGCCGGCTGGGATGGTTGTTTAGTTGGCATGTGATGGACAGCTGTATCCAAACTGAGACACAAGCGCCAGCCCTTGGTTAGCTGCTCTAGCCCGGCTCTACTTTCAACTTCATCGCTGACACCATTCCTGACTCCATTTCCGGCCGCAAGGGATTGCACGCCAGTCAACTGAGCGACTGGGTCAGCCCCTCTCTGACCCGAGCATGAACCTCAGTCACATCTCTGAGCTGAGCTGTAGTAGCCCATTCACAGCTCTCAGTGGGGTGACCTCATGTGTGACAGCTTACACTCTCACCTGGGAGTGGGACACCAGCACCAGGCACTTCTTGTACTCCTTCAGGTACTCTTCCAGCCACACACACGCCTCGAGATCCAAGTGGTTGGTGGGCTGCAGTTGGTCGGGTAGTTGTACAGCTTCCAGTTAGCAAGCAGTTTCAGATGGTTCGCAGGTGGGTTGAAGATGGATGCTCAAGCAGCTATGAAGGTGCGTCCAGTACCGGCTGTGACTTAACCAGTGCAAGAAGACGGCAATGAGCACCGCCATGGACAGGGCACGCAATGCGCTTGGATGTTTGCACTGAGCCGACACACCTCATCCAGCAGCAGCAACGTGGGTGCCGCAAACAGCGCGCGCGCAAGCGCGACACGCATGCGCCAGCCACCAGACATGTCCTTGGTCTGGCGCCTGCATCACACACGGGCAGGTCACATGGCTGCATGAAACCCGAAACTGCACACAGAACACGAACAACCACGCGTGCCAAGGTGCGGCATGGCTGACATGACTGTGAGCCTAACGTGAACCATCCATCACAACACAACAGCCCCTGGTGCTCTCTGGTGCATGGGCGCCCAGCCAGTCAGCCACCCGAGGCACTGTCCAGTGCCTACCTCCCTAATCCACTCCCCGCTGACTGCCACCCGCCCTTCCTAACTCACTCCATCATGGTCTGGCTGAAGCCAAGGCCGTGCAGCAGGGATGCCGCGCGCGACTCAAAGGTGTTGGGGTCCAGCTCCTCCAGACGATCATAGATCGCCTCCAGGCGCTCATCCTCTGGGCCGCACTGCGAGGTGGTGTGCGTTGGGGCAGTTTCCAGAATGAAGCGTGTTGGGGCAGTTCACACCGTGAAATGCTGAGTGGTGTGAAGCAGGTAATGAAATGTTGAAAGCACGAGATGCATTGCATGAGGTTGAAGCGTGCTCAGGGGGGCAGAGGCTGGCAGCGCAACATGAGGACGTCTGCAGTTCAGCGTCCGGGTGCACAGATCCCAAACGTAGAGCACAAGTCATGGACCATCAGCGCTCAATGCAGCATCCAGCCACCAGTACTGCCAACTGCCAACCACCCCAACCAACACACACACCTCCTCCATGATCTGCTCCTCCAGGGCCTGCAGCTTCTCCATTTCCGCACGCACGTGGTCAACCACAGCCTGCGGCATGAGCATCAAGCCAACACAGGTCAACAATAGGTCAACGAGGTCAGGCACTGTGGGGTCGACCACACCAGGTGCCTACACACACATTGCGCGCTGTCAACACCCTCAATCACAGCAACCACTCGAGGCATGTCCCCCTTGCTTCGGTCATACATGCACGCCTGATGGCTGCCTGCGGCCCGGCCTGCATCTGTCCCCAGCCATTTCTGTCATAGGAAAGAATGTGTTCCCTCGAACCATCCCAGTGGCTGCACAAGGCTAGCTAGCGCTGTCACCTGCAGGGCGGTGCGGTCTGAGGGCTCCGCCTCAGTGCGCAGGTGGTACAGGTCCATGTGGTCAGGGATGGGCACCTGCAGACACGAGGAGGGTGCAGTGCGGAGCGGTCAAGCCGAAGCACAGTGGGCATTGCAAATAGGGACAGCAGCTCAGCACGTGCTTGTGAGCTGCCAGGGCATGAAAGTGCACTGTGGAGCTGTATGCATCAGCTCATCTACCTGGTGGGCAATCCAACTGCCCACTCATGCAGGCCACTGCGTCCATTTTATCCCCACGCCGGCTAAATAAACGATATCCAGGCTGGCGGTTGACGTACTGCACACAGCAACCACCAGCAGTACAGCAGGCAGCAGCAGTACAGCAGTACAACGACCGCCTCACCTCGCGGTTGGCCAGGCACTGCAGGAAGTTGGACTTGCCACAGCCGTTCTGGCCGATCAGGCCGTAGCGGCGGCCGATGGTGAGCTCAATGGAGCAATCTGAGATGAGCTCAGTGCCGCGCAGAGACATGGAGAAGCCTGAGATCTTGATGTCACTGCGTTGTTGTGTGAGCATTGAGACGAGGCCAGATGAGCAATGAGTGATGAGATGGGACGTGTATTATGATGATGTCGGTGATGTGTAATGAGATGGGACAATAGAAGATGAGAGGCAAGAGGTTACTGAATAGGTGTGAGTGGCTAACCAGCAAAGGGTAAGAGGGGGTGATGGGGCATGGCCAGGTTGCTCAAGCGGCAGGGTCAGGGGGTGGCTTCTAGCAATCCAGGCAGCTAAGGGTGGCTGCAGGGCACCCCTTGCATGGTTGCAGCTGCTGCTCAGCCCTGATTCAGAACAGCAAAGCATCTTCGCGTCAGGTGCGGTGCTGTTGCGCGGGCAGGCCCCAATGTGTGCGGTGAGCTTGGTCAGGTCAGCTCCATAACGAACACTGTGAGCACACCGTGATGTGGGGCGTGACGTGAGCACGCCAGTCACGGTGCGGTCCGAGTCCCAACCACCAGCCGCGTTGTTGGTGGCAACAGAGGCGGTGCTCTCCACCCGAGGAAGGGAGGCCATGGACTGCACGCGCATCCCATGCAGCACATGCCATGCAACGCGCACACAAGACAACAAGTATCACCGCATGGTTTGGTTCATGCCCATGGTGAGCGGTCTGAGCGTGCGTGCCATGTCACAGCATGTGCACAGCCACACAAGGGCAGGCGCAAGTTTCTGGGCTGAACACGGTGCAGCAAATATGGTGATGGAAGCTGTGCAGTTGTGCATGCATGCATGGCAAGCATGGAGACCCATCACTTCCAGACTGACCCACGCACCGCATTCTTGGAGCCGCCCAGCTTGGCTGCCTTGGCATTGGCCTTAGCTGCCTTCTTGGCCTTGTCACGGTCGGAGCCCTACCAAAACACGAGGGATAAGGAGTGTGGTGGAGGCAGAGCATGGCGTCATGCCAAGCAGGCGGACACAGCACGTCGAGGGAATGCTGCAGCAGCTGGACAGCTTGCACGGTGCATGGAACTCAGCTGGCTGCTTGGCATCAGCTGCTGCCGCATTGAGATCTGGCGCTCTTGGCAGGGCAGCCCATGGGGCCGTGCATGCGAGTACCTCTTCATGCTGAGTACTACGCTCAGAACGCATATACCCTGCACACTCGGCCCCTTGATTGTTGGAGGAGACGAGATCAAGGCGCCCAGCAACGCAGCGTGCTGCTAAGGTAAAGTTGTAGGGCAACTTTGGCACGGCTGCGCCTGCTACGCCAACGCACAAGAACAAGCACCGTCGACCCATGACGGCGCTTCAGAGCAATTTTCCCAGCCCAGCATTTTCGCGGCTGCAACTGGATGGCTGCCAAGCCCGTCAAGCACTAGGCATCTGCTGACGCCAGGCACCGTAGTCTCACCATGATTGAGAAGGTGGTGGTGTTGAAGCGAAGGCGCTGGCGCAGCTGACGGTGGAGGGTGGGACCTCGCAAGAACCGCCGAGGCTGCTTTCCAGCAAGTTATATCACCACAGCTGTGATGAAAAGGAGCGACACACAGGGACGCAGCACACATACATGCTGCTGCCACGGAAAAGTGACTGTGACCAGTATGCGCTTTTTGGTCTGCAGCATGGTTCTGCAGTATGGTTCTACAGTAAAGCCTGTTCATGCATGTATGAATCAACAGCTTATGCGATGATACACATGGAATCCCGGTCAACATGAGTTCTAGTTCCCAACGGCAGCGGCAGCTGCGCGTGCAGCAGCAGATTACGGCAGCAATAAATGACGTTAAGAGCACCGTACATATCATTCGAACTGGGGCTGCGCAAGATGGAAATGCGCTGCAGCGAATGTTGGACCAGGTGATAGGGTGCAATCTTGCATGTATGTTGGTCATCTGCTCACGAAAACTGGGCTTGCTTGCACCATGCAAACATGCAGCATGGTGTGCGGCCATCGCAATACTCCGCAACCCTGCGCCTCACCCTCTGTGTGCACCTGCAGCTTGGAACATGCTGCCGCTCCCTGGGCTTGACATCTCAACTCGTACCTCAGGAGTTTGCGCATGTCGCACGTCTCTCACGCTGCATGCACGTGCTGGTCACCAGCCTGGTCCGCGCGGGCGATGTAGGCCAGCCCGGCCCACGCCCCCATGACATGGTGCTGGTGGAGCGGCTGCTGCGTTCCAGAGTGCTGACCGAGCTGTCGCACGCGCTGCAGCGGCTCATGCCTCAGCACACAGAGGGCACGGATAAGAGCTGCTGCAGCTGCTGCGCGCCCACTGCGCCCACTTGGACACGTGTGGTGCCATTTGAGTCGAGGCCTGCTGGCCCTGCAGCTGCAGCCGGGTCCAGTAACGCGACCGGGCAGCAGGTGCACAACACCACCGTTGCAGTGGCTGTGGAAGTGCTGCTGCGCCGCATACTGGAGATCCTTGTGCGACTGGCGCTGTGGCTGGAGAGCGCATCAGCAGCCGTGGAAGGGCAAGCAGCAGCGGCAGGCGGGATGCAGGCGCGGCTGCAACATCTGCATCTGGAGTGCTTAATGCAGCTGCTGCCTATTGAGTCGCCCGATGGGGGGCAACATGGCATGAGGAAGCTGGTGGCGCCCTTCACACTGCTACAAGCGTACTGCTTGGACACCTTAGTGCCACTTCCCAGTGGAAACGGCCCATATCAGGTTTTAGCCAACCCGGCAACCCCGGCACTGCTGCGTGTAGTGCAACCAGCTGTGAGTAAAGGCTGCATCATCTGATTCATATGAGAAGCACCACTGGTAGCGAGTGGTGCATGCCCAGCATGCGTACAGGCTGCGTGCTGTGGCAGCAGTCAAGGCATGTGCTGGTGGATGATGCAGTTTCAACAAGCCAAGTATGCTTATCCATGTGTTTGCTTATGTGGTGGCTGACATGAAGTGTCAACGATACATCATAACCTGCTGCAGAGGTTTGAGTCAGAGGTGCCACTGGCCCATATGGCGTAGAATTCAAGGCTGGGGGCCTGTGAGCTGCCTCTGAGTAATTTGCTTGCACCCTTCCATTGGTACCCACGTGCAGGGTGGCCACGTGCAGCTGTACCAGCGGCTGGTGGCGTGGGCAGCAGCTCAGCTATGCACTGCCCTGCGCGTCCAGCCGGACGCAACCATTGAAGCGGGGATGCGAAGGACGCTATGGAGCGCATACATTCCGCTATCCGTGGAACTGGCGATGGCAGTCTCAGCCGCTGTGTGTGCCATCAAGCGCATGGGAGCCCTGGGGCCCACAGAGCTGCAGGCAGGTGCACCGGGCGCTTTGGCAGGCTGCGCCACACTGTCCGCGCACACCGTGCGCGCAGCGTCATGGGTCCTGCGGGCGCACCAGATGGCATGCCACAACCGAGACCTTCTGTCCTGTAAGATGATGCTGGCAGACGCGGCCCTGCGTGCACTGCATCACCAGTTGAACGGCCCTGCGGCTGTGGCAGTGCTTGACTGCCTGGCTGCCCTGGCGGCGGATTACGAGGGCGCACTTTCCCTGATCCGCATGGGGAGAGACAAGGCGCAGAGGCAGGCCTCGTTTGATACAATGCTCCTGGTGGCTACTGGTCAGCAGCGGGTCAGCGATGGCCCCGCCCGGCCGCACGGACCAAGCTGCACCACATCAGCTGTGTACATTTTGATCAGAACCATCGCACTGAGCCACAACAACACACAAGGCCTCCCCATCCATGTCTTCTTCACCCTGGACCAGTTCGCTGTCATGCTGAAATCATTCCGGCCGGTGCTGGAGAGCGTGCTGCAGCCCGTGGCGGCCTCGCTGGAGCGCGCTGCACAGCAGAATGGGGCTGCTGTACCAGCGGGACAGGTGCTTGCGACTGTGCCCTCACCTGCCAATGTGGCGCTGGCACTCGCTGCAGCATTCTACGGGCTTGTAAGCATCATGTCAGACGTTCCTCAAGTCAAGCAGGGAGAGGGTGGTGGGCTGGAGCGAGGTATGAGCGGCGGTTGGGTGCGGCTGCTGCTTCAGTGCACCAGCATCACACGCGCGCTGGTGGGCTGGTTTGAAGACGCAGATGCTGCTGCTGGCAGCACTAGCAGCAGCGCAGCGGGCAGCGGTGCGAACAGCAGCAGCGGCAGCACCCGCGGCAGTTGGGGAGTGCAGCAGGAGCTGTGGCGCGCGGTGCTCACAGAGTACCGAGTGGCCGCAGCTGCCAGCAAGGTGGGTTTTGCTTGAAATCATGGGCACACTCAGCCCTGCCGTGAGCTGGACACCTTGCAGCCTCACGTTGCAACTGCTCTGTGCGCCTCTGCGCCATGCGGCAGTGCACGCCAGCCATCACGCTCGCATGTGTCGTGATGCCTTTGATGATGTTGGCTTTTGGTGTTGTCATCGCCTCGCATGTCTTCTGACATCCAACAACTGACCCCACAATGTGCCTCCAGGTCGTGGACACCCTGCACAAGCATGGCACTACCTCAGGTGTTGAACACACCACACACATGGTGGCAGCCGCCCTGTTGGAAGCCATACAGCCTCCCCATCTGGCCCTCCTGTCCTCCACACTCATGCACCGCCTGGCAGTGCAAGTCAAGTACCCATATGCGCAGGATGCGCCAGCATGCGTGTATGGCAGCATGCGCACCATGCTGCCGGCACGCATGTTGACAGTCTTGTATGAAGCCAGGGACTGCGTGCCGCAGCTGATGCAATCGTCCACGCCGGTGCTGCTTGAAGGCTCGACCAGCCACATGTCGCCACAGCATGCGAGGGAGGTGGTGCGGGGTGTCCTCATGCCCACTTCACCAGCCGCCATGGGCTACGTGCGCGGGAAGATGAAGGGATCCAGTGAGCTGGCGGCGCTGATGTGGCTGGCAGAGGGCCGAGGACAGCTGCTGCAGGCGGTACGCCACATGGGCGCAGTACGGGTGGACATTGAGCACCAAGGGGCCATGCTGGATGACCTGCTGCTGCTAACAGAGATGCTGCCTGTACGGCTGGCAGCTTGGTTAGTCGCAGCAACGGAGCCCGGGATGCAGGCGTGTGATGCCAGGGCGATGGGCACGCAGCTGGAAGCAGCCCTGCTCGCTGCACATTCAGACAGCAACAGCACAGACCCGGCCACCGGGCCTGCAGAGGACTCAGTTGCAGGGATCCTCTTGCGCGATTGCGTGCGGCGTTTTGAGGAGAGCCTGGGGCTGCGTGAGCCTCTTACCCCTGGGGTGTTCAATCTCGACACTGCCGCGACGGCGTCACGGCTCACGCGTACTTTGTGTGTGGATGACATGAATCGGCTGGTGATGGCTGCCACGCACCACCCCGTCTTCATGGCCCTGTGGCGCTGGTCAGAGACCGCATGTGCGGAGCTGCTGGGTCAGCTGCGCGCTGTGTGCCAGCAGCCAAGCCAGCAGGAGCAGGCGCACGCAGGTGGGGCGAAAGCACAGGCACGAGCAGAGCAGGGGGTGCAGGAGGGTACAGGGCTGTATGGCGTGTGGGCGGCTGGCCGGATGATAAGGGCCGTCAAGGAGGCAGCTGGGGTGGACCCGGGCAGCGATGATGAGGTTGAGGGTGAGTTCCCTGCTTCAATGGTGGACATGGACAATCAGCCATGAGGTGGAAGAGATCGGATGCGGCTGCCACAAATGTAACAGAGTTGATTCCAATTTTTTACATAATAATTAAAGCAACTGATCCAGAACTTTGGGGCTACCAATGCAGGCATGGGACCCCAGGGTTCAACAGAGAGACGAAACATCAACGCGAGATGAAACCAGCATGATGCGCGTCGCAAAGTCACTGGGCATCTTCCTGCAGTTCGCCATCTCATTTGGTTCACCTGTTGATGGGCCTGAGAGTGCTGAGCACTGCATCACATTCATGCACTGCAGCATGAAAGGAAAAATACAGGGAACCCTAGAAGAGCCAGCGCTGGTGTCACTGTTGAAAAGGATAGCGACGCACCCCCCTCCTGTTCAGTACGCTGACAGCTGGGCGCACACCGCATGACAAATGCATGAGCCGCCCAACCAGCTATGGCTGGGGGCCTGCAAATGAGTTGACGAACTGACCAACGACATTGTTGACTGTATTGCCCACAACAGATGATGTCAGCTGGCCCACCACATTGCCCACCTGCAGGACAGTACATGTGCAATTGAAGTGTGGCAAGCATTTGGAACCACTGGATACAAATACGGCCCAGCAGCTCATTCCGGCTTTTCTGGTGGACAGCGGTCTAGGGGCAAGCCATCCTGCACGACAGCCGGCCTCAAGTAGACGCCTGAGCAGGCAATGGCCTAGACAGCCACAAGGCAGCGCACCGTGTTGCCCACCACACCACTCTGGGCCACGTTCTTGGCCATGCCTTGCACCTACAGGTGTGCGCAAGAACATCAGCAAGCAGCAGGCAAGGATGGCTGTTGATCTGGAGTGCACGTGCGGTGTGAGAGCACAGCTCATGCCGTCAGCTCTTGCAGCCCCAGCATGCAAACAAAAACACACGGGGTTATTTGCGCAATGCTCGACCAAAGATGTGCATGCGGAAAACCATGTTTAGTTTGGCCAGCTTCTGGTCCACTACCACTACTACTAATATCATAACACGGCGTTTCACAGATTTATCTGCTTGCCGGAGCCCATCAGCTAGAAGTTCCTTAAGACTATAGAGATCCAGGTGCCTGCACGGTGTTCCAGTTGGTCCACTACTGTTTACTCTATAATTATTGTACCGCAACGGCTGCAACCCATGGAGTGGAAGCTATAGCAGCCACCATAGGACACAGCAGAGAGGGGGTCATGTGGGGGCAAGTCAGGGTACAAGCGAGTCGCCAACAAACTTACAATCGCTCCGGAACCAATGCCGCCGGTCGTACCGCCTGGTCCCACCAGACCAAAGAACGACTGCACATTTGCACCCCTGCCATCATTGCTGCTGCCGCTGCCACTGCTACTGCCAGCGCCGGGCTTTGACGGGTCGGACCACCACCAACCACCATTGCTCCCACTGCTGCTGCCACTGCTACTGCCAGGCAGGCCCTTGGCCAAGTCAGCAAGCAGGTTCCCACCACCAGGCGGCAGGATGCTGGGGGTGGTTGCCGCTCCTTTCATCGAATTGGTCAAACTTGTGAGACCGGCAGTGAGAAGAGGTGTGGCAGGAGTGGCAGGAGCTGGCGCTGTGGTACGCGAAGGGGCCACCCCAAGGAGTGAGTTCACACCGTCCACGAGGCCGCTGCTCACTCCCCAGGAAAAGGGTGAGAAGGCAGTAGCCACAGAGATGTCACACGTACACGCCTCGGCACACCACTGTGTGACCTGTTGTGTGAAGCATACAGTGCAGCATACATTGTGGGGATGAGATAGGGGTAGGGGTTGTGCGGCATGTCGGTGGGGCATGTACAACAGAGTATGGATGTCATCTCACTATCTCACCTCATAATGTCACTATCACAGATCTCTGGTCAAACCCAGTCAACCCACCAGCTTGCGTGTATAGTCCAGATCATACATGAGGGGCCCCTTGCAGCCGCCCATGCGCGCGACCTGCAGTCAGCAGTAACACCAGGCAGAAGTAACACCACAACAATCACTATAGTATATCATTATAGTGTTCTGCTGTGTGGCCACACGCCCTCATCGACCCCACCTCCTTTGCTGAGCATACTTGGATACCCGACAGGCGACACAGGGCAGCGGGCCATCCCGTCTAAAGCATGCCAATGTATCAATGACTGACTGAGATGCATTGTGAGATGCGTGCAAGTGCTGCCATTAGAATGCAGACCGCCAACGTGCACTGCCGCCACTGCGTACTGCATGTGTAGTACATAGCAATATATGTGTAGAACGTACCGCAGCGCAGCTGGACAGGGAGCAGGCAGACACGGTGGAGGGGCGGCAGCCATTCATGACGCTGCAACGCCATCCGTTCCTGCAGGTGCAGGTGGGCATGGGAGGAGGGCATGGCAACCGAGCATGGCAGCAGGCCCATGGCAGAAATACATGCAGGACAACACATGGCTGCACGAGGCAAGCAAGGCCGGCAGGCACACAGCGACAGGGATATGAAGAAGGACTCATATAATGGAGGACTCGGGAACATGGAGATTGGATACCAGCTGAACTGGCATGCTCAACGAGGAGTATCCCATTGCGAGGACTCGCCTCAAGGCGGACGATGTGCCAACGTATGCAGTCACACTCGCTGCAGGGCCCTCCCCGTACTTCTTGCTGCACAGCAGTACAACAGTACGGAAGGCAGTACATGTGCGCAGGAAATCTGTGCTTAGGCGCAACCTGGGAAGGGCCACAGGCAGGGATCGCCCATTCAATTGACAACGCCCACTGCAACGTCCAAAGTATATCACCAATATCAGCGTCCAATGCCAGTGCTCTTCTCTCCCTGGACCTGGCTCATGTGCATACTCATACCAGGGCATGCCACCTGATCCGCCTGCATCCTGTCCCATAGAAGTGTGCTGCGTGCAATCACGCGGCATGTCCTTGCACGTATGGCATCATGATGGTTGACGGACATCAGTGGCTGGCTGTACTGCCTCCAGCCCACTCACCTGTACCCCAGTACACTGAAGCGGTACTCAACGTCATCCGTGAGGCGGGACACATTGGCGCAGCCACCCTTGGGCACAGGGGCATCACCTGTGCGTGCAGTGTGGCGGCAAGTGCAATGCGTTTACAAGCTCGGAGCCCTTGCTGCAATCAGGGGTGGATGGCTTGGGGTGGGGGTGGAGGGATACTGATGGGTGTTTGTTGCTGGCCATTCGGCAGGTCAATCAGCAGAGGCCCTCCCAGTATCCTGATTGTTGCACTGCCCAAGCGAACAATGCATTGGGGTATGGGGATGCGAAAGCCCACAATACAGTGGTTTATGCTAGTCTACAACATTCGTGAGGTTGGGTCACCAACCAGGCCTTCGAAACAACTGCACTTGAATCTCAGTCCCCGCACCCGTTGGGTCGCTGGAGCGAAAAGCGGCGTCGGTCCGCACCGCAGACACCCTGCCATGCGCCACGAGGCAATTGAGCAAAGAGATCAGTTGAACCATGAGGGAGGCAGCGGGCCGAACCACAACTTGTCCAATACCTCCTATCTCTACACCGCAAAGCAAGTCCTAAACAAGCAAACCCTTCGCTGCTCCTACCCCAGGACATTTGGAATCTGTCACTGCCAGACCTTAACACCATGAAACCCAGAAAGAACACCACAAGCAGCAGCAGGGCCGCACCTGAACTCATCCACGCACGCGTCTCCTTCCACACCATCCCAGCACACCTGTGCCCCGCCCTTGCCTGGCTTGACACGCAGCCCTGTGGGCTTGCCCGGTGCCATGTCTGTGCACCTGCGAGTCATGGAAGTGGTGGGGCACGAGGCAGTACGCGCTTGCCACAACAAGTGCCAAGTGTGCTCATGATCCATCGAGAGATGTGCGCTCATTTCTAACATTCCCATACCCCGCCATGCCCCCCACTCACTTGTCGGACGGTGTGACGTTGAGCTGCGTTGTACTGCCTGCACGTGCTGAAGCGCTGTATGCCTGCCAGGTGCATGTGCAGGCAACGGGCCAGGGTTGTTACACAGGAGGCCAGCCAATGGCTTGCATGCCGCCTTTGAAAGGAAAGCTTTTGCCTTGGCAGCATGCAAAGTCAACCAGAGGACCAAATGCGGGTTTGAATAGTTGGCTGCTGATGTGGGGCCGGCATGTCCATGGCGCACCTGCACTTTGACCGTGTACTGCCGGCCATTGACCAGATTGTCCACTGTGGTGTTTAGGGCATCCGTGGAGGAGGACTGCAGCAGAAAAACGTCCATGGGTGCAAGGTATAGATGATCCAGTCACGAGTCAGAATGATGGGGTGAGTACGCAGGTATGTTAGAGGGCGATGACGGGTGGGATGACACCCAGAATCTCCGCCAAATGTGCACAGCGGAAGCGCATGCTCCTGCCTACCAGCCACCGCACCTACCTGCAGCAGCTGTCATGAAGCTGGCAGCAGCCATATCTATTTCGGACCTGTACTGCACCTGCACTGCACACATGCTGCACCTGTACCGCACCTGTACTGGCGCGCCATTCCTCATGGTGGGATCAATGGTGTCAATGATGTATGTGTCCACACAGTTGCCACCAGACGGTGGGTCCCAGGAGAGCAGTACACGACCGTCCTGCAGTACAGTACAAACAGTCATCATGTGACAGCAGTACAGGTTGTTGCGTGACAGCACCGAGCGAAAGACCAGACAAAATGCGAAATGGTCACATGGCTGCATCAGATGGGTGGGGGTACTGCAGTCAGCTGTCGACAATGTCCCGCTTGCAACTGGCAGCATTGTGCCCCTCAGTGCCAACAACCACAAGGCCAAACAGTAGTATGCCGTAGCATGCGCAGCACATGACACCCCACGCCACGCCACAGCCACACACAGTGCAGTTGCAGCACACCTTCGCAACAGCACGGACGTTAGTGGGCGGGCCAGGGGTGCCTGCCAGGCAGCCCTCACTCTTGCCTCCTGAGCCCATGACCTTGATGTTCTGTGAATGGCATGTGTGAGATGGAAAGAGAGACACATGTAACAAGAACTAGAAACTGGCAAGTTGGCAAACCTAGAAGATCCACAGAGCTGCAGGTTCCAGGAAGTGTCAGCAAAGCAGGGGCCGTAACTGGCTTATAGCAGCAACACAGTGCTGCATGGTGCGGGGCAGCGTGGCAGTGGGGCAGCCAGGCTCCGCCATGCAGATACATCTGTGACACGCCGTGTTATTATTATTATTATTAGTGGGGCAGCCGCTCACCTGAGCAGCCGCAGGGGGCATCAGCAGTGGCCATGCCGCAAGGCCCACCTGCACAGAGGAGCAGGCACATCGTCATGGCTGCGATTCAGAGGTCCGGTCGTGAGCCATATGAAGCAGCCAGACTGCCCAGACGGCCTAAGTGGATACACGCACAGCCCCAGACCCCCAGGACTACCACCAACGGGCACCAGAGCAGCCAGTTCAAGTGGGGAGGCAGGGCGGTTGTGTTCCTGTCCGTACCTGTAGCAGTGCAGCTGCAGCAACAAGGACTCTGAACCCCAGCCCACCCAGCGCGCGCACACGCAGCGCGGCACGGCCGCCAGGCTGTGTCAGCCGCACGCCGCTCCCAAACCTGGCGGTGCTGCTGGCCCGCCGATGGGATACGCATCCAGAAGGGCGGGTGGATGAGGAGGTGGTATGGGCAGATAGGCCTGCTACCTGCGAGGTGTGGTGAGCAGGAGGTGAGCGGGGGCCATGGCGTGCCTCATGCATGTGGGTGTTCAGCTTCCCCATGAAGTGACGCAATCGAATTGAGTCCTCGTGCCGTCATGGCCGTCATGCCGCAAGCGCATGCCAACGGCGCATGCAAGCGAACACACCCAGCACAGAAGCTCAGGCTGACGCTGACGCCAGGGCCTGGAGCCAGATGCTTGCATTCAGCTGTGCCATGCCACAATCCAGTCACATGGACAAGCGCGCAATCCACCCGCATCACACCGCATGCTGCATTACCTGCTGTGCGCCCGCACTCAGCAAGCGCTCAAGCGTGCGCCGTGCCATGCTGCCTGGCTATAGTAATGCTGCCACGCCAGCACAGCTGCTTCAGCTGGTTGCCCCTATACGGCTGGGGGTTGTTGTAGGAAGGTCCTGGCAAGAGGGGGTTTTCCACCTGCCGCCAGGGTTGCGCAGCCCCACGTCAAGTTGTGCTTCCGGCGAGTCAAATACGCCAGGGAGGCCGCTTGTGCGTTGCTTGGCCAACATGGGTGGTTGGCTCCTGCAGCTGTCAAGTCTGCCAGCATGGAGGCCCCCATGGCACGCGCGCGGTGAACGAGGAGATATACCAGTAGTTGTTGAGCACGTGGCTTGATGAAATCGGAGTATACACTGGGCGCAGATCGGCTTCAACGAGCTCAAAGCAGGTACTTAAGAACAATATGTGCGATCTGATGTGCGTAAAACAGGGATGGGCCGTATTTTTGCTTCGTGATCAAGAAACGAGTGGGAGTCACACGGGTCGTGATTGCGCGGATTGTTTGCTCGGCACAATGTCTGGCTTGTCGTGGATTTCATTTTGAAAAATTGTCTGCCGGCTACGTTTACGATGGTCATGATGACTCACGGTTTCAGCCGAGGAGTCATGCTCCTCGGGCTCTTGGTGGTTGGGCTCGCGGCCCAACAAGCGCTCAGTGCACATGCAGGTGGGTAGGTATAAAGTTCTGTGCAGTTTCAGGTGGCCTGCAAGGTGCGTGCGCAGGGTGGCTGGGAGCCCCTGCCGCGGCTGTGTTGGATGTCATCATCCGTGCGTGCAGCGCATGTTGGCATGCTCGGATCCTGATCTGCTACTCTGCTCACCAATAGCCACACCAGCCTGCACCTAGCAGCTGCAAGAGCTGCAGTCACCTGCTGTTGGCAGTTGAGCGAGCGCCCTTCAGCTTCCGGCACCTGTGACAGCCGAGCACGCCACCCTAGCAGCTCCAACAGCTCCTGCTGTGCTTCAACATGCACCATGCAGCTGCACAGCCCTCTTATATCACATCACAGGCCTTGATTTTGGGCAGCCCTCCTTGGTGGCCCCAGGGCCTGATCAGCCAGAGCCGCTAGATCACATGTGATCTGACCAGATCACCAGCTCACATGCATGTGTGCATGCTGTCACCCCTGAACATACACACCAAGCCTACAGATCCCAAACCATATGTTTACACCTCAAATCATGCGGTTTGTACTGTCTGTCTGCCTGGATTCGGCTGGTATCACCTGTGCAGGGGTCCACCAGCGTGCCCGGGCCCATGCGCGCCACTTGTCCCAGGCCAGCGCTGTTGCTGTCTCCGATGCCCGAAGCACGGGCGGCACTGCGGAATCCAATGTCCGGGCTGGTGCGTGCTTTCCGTCCTCCTGCCTGGTTGTTTGCCTGAATGTCTGCTGTGCGCGCTCGTTGCAAGGGGCTCACTCAGAACAGCCAACCATGCTCCCTCAGCAAGCTATACAAGAAGAAGGGGCCAGGCATGCCACTCTTTTCATTGGTTTGAAATTTCTTGTCTGCAGCGCTATGCCAACGTGCGCCACGCGCCCAACCAAGTCATACGCGGACAAACTTGTTCCACCTGCGCGCACGATTTGCGCACATGCACGTATCGGCTTGCACTTTTGCGCGCAGGTGCTGTCTCCACGGGTACCCCCACCACTGCTGTCTCTACTGGGCAAGCCACTGCAGGGCCAGGCCAGAATGTGGTTGTGCAGTGCAATGTGTGAGTGTTGCGCCGTATCTGTACCTCGTATTTAAATGAAGGGCACGACTCAGGCTTCCAACATGCCTTGTTTGGCTGCATCAACTAATAATAATAATAACACGGCGTGTCACAGATGTGTCTGCATGCTGCATCAACTGCACTGTTCATTATATCAGCAGTCCAGCAGGTCTCAACCACTGCTTTTTAATGTACTGCCTAGTGCCTAACTGCCTACCACTCGACTGTACTGCTTGCGCCCCTTGCAGGTTTGCCCAGAACTCGGTTGAGTACAAGAATTGTGTGGGCACCCCTGAGGGGCAGCGCGAGCAGTACATCCGCAACGCAACATCGTCTGCGCAGCCTGGCGTGCGTGAGTGTATCGCGTGTACTTTTTGACATGTACTGCTGGACAGTTGTACTGTGGCGTGTACTGTCTGACCTGTACTGCTGCATGTGTTGCCTGACTTCGCATGCTTCGATGTCTGGATGTGCTCCCGGGCCCACTCACACAGTTGTGCATGACATGCCTGGGCCGTCAGCTTGTTGTGCTGGGTGTGATGCAGAGCGTGGACAGGGTGGGCCATGCAAGCACACCCACTTGCCTTTTTCTCTGGCCTGCCCTCACACCTGTGGTTCCTGCTTCGTGCCCTCTGCTATGCTCACTAACCCTCACGTGTGCTGTCTTTTGCATGGATCTTTGCTGGCCGTGCATTGATCAACAGCAGTGTCTTTTGAGAACGCGCCCACCTGCACTGGCCCACTCAACTCCTCCACTTGCACCCCCGACACCCTTGGCCGCTGCTGGGGCTTTGAGAACAGCCGCTCATGCGCGTTCAAGACGCCCCAGGTATGGCTGCAGTACAACAGTACAGTGCACTGCTGCTGACGTCCTGCCGATATGCTGTGCTGCTGCTTGCTGTGCGTGCTGCTTCGCTGCAGTTCCGGCATCAGTACAGGCCATTGCGGGTTCGCCTTCATCTAGCTACGCTTGGACATTGCTGCTGAATGATGAGCTGCGCATGCGTGCTGACCACAGGGCAACCCCATCAGCGCCAACGCTACGGCTGTGGCAGGCGCAACTGCAGTGAGCAACGCCACTGTACGTTTGCAATGTTTGAGAGGTTGCTCCTGATGACTGGATGCTTGAGCCAACTTAGGATCCAAGGCCCTTGGCAAGCAAATGGTTCACATATACA
Source organism: Chlamydomonas applanata (assembly GCA_001662365.1). Lineage (NCBI taxonomy): Eukaryota > Viridiplantae > Chlorophyta > Chlorophyceae > Chlamydomonadales > Chlamydomonadaceae > Chlamydomonas > Chlamydomonas applanata. The sequence goes on along the minus strand of BDCZ01000006.1, from coordinate 129,279 downwards.
GGATATGGTTTCTCCCACATGCAGGCCCCACCTGCTGCACGCTCCTTCCTGGCAGCTCCCATTTGTGTGGGGGACCCTGCCACTGGCACTCAGGACGCATCAGGCCGATACTGGGGCTACCAGGTGTGGCTTCCGTTTCAAATTCCATTTGCACGTCCATTTCCATTTCCAGCATCAACGTGCTGATCAGGTCATCTGGGTTCGCCTTGCTACGTGCTTTGTGTTGCCCTTGCACAGCATGTTTGCTATAGCAGCGTGCGCTGCTGTCCTTATTACTAATCACGGATTGCTCAGGCAGCAGTCAGCACAACCATGGCTATGCCGGTGCAAGTTATATATAGCCCAGGCGCCAGGGTCTGGTATTGCCTGCTGTACCTGAATGCAGAATGGAACAAGCTGCGCATTCAAGGATCCTGCTGGTTATCCCCGTCTGCCTGTGGCAAAGGCTGCTGCTGCTGCAGCTGCGGGTGAGCGGGGGAACTGGTGATTTGAGAGTTTGCCAACCGGTATGCACTTTCATCGTAGGACATCACACCTGACACACTTGACAGACCAGCGCTGCGGCCTGCAACACAACGACAATACTGTGCCCCCCTGTCCACGGCTCACCCTGCATCTATGAAATGGGTCTGCTATGTCTGTTTTCCTGGCACACCACACAGGGGCCAACGCCACCACGCCCCCCCCCGCTCCTGCACCTCCTGCGCCGAAGGCAGCGTCACCCCGGCCGCCCTCTCCTTCCCCCTCCCCCTCTCCCTCCCCTTCCCCGTCCCCCTCCCCTTCCCCTGCACCCTCGCCTTCTCCAGCTGCTGCCGTTGCCAAAGCTGCTGCGAATGCCCAGGCTGGACAGGTGCGTCACGACCACGTGAAAGTCATGTTTCCCCAGTCTGCTTTGCTTGGGTCAGTATGTTTGTGGTTTCTCCCAGCTCCAGAGCAGGTGCATCCAGAACACGATGCCATGCATACGTTTAGGCACAGCAGAAGCAGGCTGACATGCAGAGGATGAAGCCATGGAGGTGCTTTAGGTATGCATACTGCCCCTTGCTTGCATCATGCTGGCGGCCTTGGGGCGTCCTAGCACTAACATGGCCCACTGACACCATGCGTGCAGACACCTCCATTGCGCCGGCGCCGGCGCGAGTAGGCACACTGCGTATGAGAGCTGTGAGCCCATATGTCTTCAGTTGGTTAGGCCATATGCTCAGGGTGCAGTGCATGCAACCAACAGGGGCAGCATATCAGTTGGATGCACAGGTGTTAGGTGTTGTCTGAGATGAAATGAGCAGAGTTATGCGCTGGTTTACTGCCGCTCACAGAATTGTAACACTGCACCTTGCAAATTGAAACGTGAAAGAGGCAGTACATTGTGCAAAACCGCACCAACAGATCGTACTGCCTTCAGATTGACAAGCTGGCGCAACGTGTGCAACCTTGCTGTTGAGTGGCAGTGAATGCAAGATGGCGTCGATCCCCAACTAGTGATCTGGAAGATGCGCTTCTGTTCATGAAAATAGTCAAGCAATCGCCCAGCATGAAGTTTCCTAGAGGCCGCAACGAGGCTCAGAGCCAGAGCCAGGCCGCAAAAACGTATTTGATCTTCGGCGCGCTAGCAGTTGGCTTGCTGCTGGCCACTATAGCATTCCACGTCCGATGGCAAGCTCTCCACCTGCAGCTCTCCATGCTGCACCTGCCCAAACACTTAGGTAATGTTTGTATATCAGCATGGTTAGTCAACCATGCATTAACAGGAGTATGAACACGCTGGTGGGTTCATGCTGGGGCTCATCCTGTGCAGCCTGCTCCGAGGCATCGACATGTCCGACATGCATGCCAAGCTTGCATCATGCTTCATGCACCCCGCGGTGCATGTGTGCAGGCAGCAACACAGATGGAGTGAAGAGCAGGAAGAGCATTCTGGCTGCCATTATCAGCACATCTAATGCGGGGGGTGGGGCAATCAAGGAGGTGCCAAAGAATCTTGTTCTTGACGATTGCTCGGTTGGCAACGAGAGGGTGCGTGCATGAATGACCACACCACAGCCATGGCCGCACGCAGCATGAAGGTCCTGGGATGGGGTCTATGACTGGTAATTCCGGCTGCACTGTGATGAGTCGATGAGGGTCTCCAGATGCACTGTGTTTGGGTGGTGGGGCTGTGTCCCACTTTGCAATGACTATCACTCACATGCCACTCTACGTGCACCCAGGTCCATGAGCACACAGAGTACTGGGGTGATGTCGTGGTGCCTGGGTCCCTGCAAAAAGATGGCAAAGACACCGGATTGCATGCTGCCGATGCGCGTGGCTGCTGCCTGTGAGTGTGGGCCACCACAGCATTCACAACCATGGCAAGGATGTTGCTCTCCAGGTTGCATTAGCTACGCCTGCTGCCTTTGTGGTTATGGATGCATTTGGCTGCCATGATGGCTGCAGAAAGATGAAGGGCTGCTGGTGTGCACGTCAGACATACCCATGCCGCTGGCTCTCACCAAACCATGGCCTTGCACGTTGGCGCGCTGCTTGCAGGGCGTGCAAGTCCACGCGTGGCTGCAATACATGGGTGTGGTGCAGCGATCCCCAGATGTGTGGTCAGCAGTGCTGGCTCAAGCGCGTAGGCCAAGCCCGTGATGTGGTGTCACACGGCTCAGGGCCGACCGTGCCTTGGACATCAGGTCACCTGCCCAAGGAGTATGACGTCGACCCTGGTGTGTGCATAGCAGATCTCATGTATGTCAAACCATTTTGCTTTAATGAATGCTGCTTACTGATGGCCGCTGCCTGCTTGCCTCAAAGCCATAGAGCGCATGAAGTTGTGATCAAATGTTGGCTGGATCTAACCTCATGCCGTCATGGGCTGAACCTTTGCTATGCAGCCACATTGCCACCCTTGGACGCTTCAATTTCTCACCTGGTTATTACCACGGTGCATGGCAAGATTCGAATCGAGCTGCAGCCCAGTTGGAGCAAACCGTCTGTCGACTTCGTGCGCCGCCTCGCCCAGGTGCACCCTGCGCCTGCTCATCGATCCCTGGATCCCTGAAGCACCTGAGCCCTGCGCTCGAAATCCCTCTTGCAGTCGTGGCCGTGCTCGCATGCAGTATTCTGGCCTGCTTGCGCTCCCCATGTAGCTGACCAAGCCGGTGTGCGCCCCTCCTGCACGCAGCAAGCAGAGCTGTGCACGACACAGTGCGAGTTCTATCGCGCAGAGCCGGGCTTCCTGCTGCAAGGATCTCTGCGCGCGTACATACCAGCCAACAGGCAGACGCAGGAGGGGCCAAAGATCATGGAGCGGGGAGACATTGGTTGGGCCGGTGGGGGTCCAGGGCCAGGTGGGTGAACCACTGGCAAGTGCACCAATGCTGTCTGCAAGCATCAATGCAAACCTTACTGGGAGGTTTGACAGAGGTGTTTTCGCTCTTGTACCGTGAACTGAAGGTACAATGCTGTTGGTATGTTGCTGCCTGACGCACTTCCCCAGCCACAATCAAGCCTGACCCCGTGCTGTGCCCTGACTGTGTGCCCAGACTTTTTCATCTACCTCGGCACCCAGCCAGCCATACATTTTGGCAGAAGCCACACTGTCTGGGGCAAGTTGGCAGATGAGGCATCATTGGCAGTGGTGGAGAAGATCGTGATGATGAAGGCAACTGCACCCAAGCCTGGCGACATGCATATGCTGGACCAGAGAGTTGAGATCCACACGGGGACCAAGTGAACAACATATGGTGCTGCCATGTGGCCCAGATGTCTCCCCAGCCAGGGAATGAACCGTCAGGTCATGCGGGAACTTGCATGCAGAGCCAGGCTGTGCGCACAGCATGCACTGCACACAACACACGCATGTGGGTGTGTGAGAGAAGGCGAGTGATGTGAATGAGGGCTTGCTGACTATGGAAGCTCTTGAAGCTACGGAAGCTGTGTTCAAGCTAGCCATGCTGGGGTTAATAGGCAAGCCTGCTAAAGGCAGGCTGTTGTTGGATGCTCTGCGCAGCTTGAATGCGCTTGCGGCTTCAGCAGGCAGCGAGCCGTCAACATCAGCACCCTTCATCAGCCACGCAGTGTCATACTACAGCAGCAGCAACTTGGAGTCGTGGAAGCCCTCCGATGTTCTGAGCAAGTACATGGTGGGTTGCTGACCAGCATGATTGGCTCGCGCTCAGAGCCCTGGATCCAGTGGTGATCTGTGCACTGTCTGTACTGATTTTGCACAGGCGGAACAGGACGGAGGCAATTTGCGACAAGCAACGCACACATCTGCGCGATCCAGACACATAGCACGTTCTGAGGCGAGTAGACAGCAGCACCACAGGCTCTCGGAAAATATGGAGCGCTTCAAGCAGTCCTTTTTCATCCTCATCACCAGTGGCAAGACAGAGGTAGAGCAGCGTCAGAACCAGCTTGAAGCTGTTGCAGGCCTAGAGGCCCTACTGTCGGCAGAGTTGGCGCGGGCCAAAGCAAAAGCGGGGCACGATCAAAGCACAGTCATCCTCGATCAATTACATTGGGCTGATATGGAGCTGTTCAGGGAGGCGTTCCGAATCTTGACGAGGTGTGTGCATGCAACCGCCATGCACTTGTCATGGGTGCTACCATGCATGCTGAGACCATACATGCTGAATGAATGCAGGTTTGTGTGGACCATGCCCCACTGCACACATACATAACCGCACCTTATGCTTGCACGGCCCAATGTTATACCCGCTCCGCAGTGCGCACAACCTGCCCTGCTTCCCATTCATGCCAGCAAGGCGCCCGGGTGCACCGGCCGGGCCTGCGCCTCCCCACCACAGCAAAGCCAAGGAGGTAGCACGCACCATGGAGGTGCTGCTGGAGTGCATGGCAGCCACCCCCAACCTGCCAGCACCATCCGTGCAGCACATGCTGAACCCACTGCTGAGGTGAGGCTGTGGGAGGTGTGGGGCTGCGTGGTGGGATGCCAGTGCAACCTAGTACGACAGCCGTGCCCATACCGCCCTGCTGCTCACATACTCAATCAATCGTGCAACCACGCCGAATCGCCCTAACCACATCCGTTGGTTGACCGCGGCCAACCACCTTGCAGCGCGTGGCGCTGCGCGTGTGAGCCAGAGGTGCTTGAGGCTGTGCTGGACCGCATGTTGGGCGGTAGCTACAGCCGTGCCTGGCCGGGCAGCCCCAGCCACCATGCTGCACTCATTGACATGGAGAGCGCACGGCAGGCGTACTATGCATACCTGGAGGTCGCGGATGTGGCGGGCGCATGGAGGTGCGGCGGGAAAGGGCAGATCCGTGGATTGGGATGGCAAGGATCTCTAGCTGTGCGTGCGTGATAGCTGTGGGGTTCGTGGCGGCCTGCTTGCCCCGACCAGCTGCACGGGCAGCTCGTGCTTTGTCTGCACGCCAAAGTGTAAGCACTGCATGCTTTGTCCTACAACAGGACTCCCATGGCAGCTTTGCTGCTTGTGTTTTGGCTGCTGAACTTACACAGCACTTGTAGCAATACATCATAATCATGGCTGTACATGTACTGGCAGTACACTCGACCACTTGTACCCCCAACCACCAGTACCACAACCAATCCCACACCCCCACCCTTACCTGCACCTTCAACCCCTCGGTTTACAGCCCTTTCCCACCCCGTCTACTTGCACCTGCTTCACCTCTGCACCCACAGGGTCTTTCAAAAGGTTGTGGCACCCTCCGTGCTGGGGCAGAGTGCCAACTCCTTGGCTCCCTTTGTCCAGGCCGGCATTTCGTCCCTCATGTTAGCCGCCGCGCGCGCAGGCGCATGGGATGTGGTGCTGGCCGCGCATGGGCTGGTGCCCAAGCTGCGTGCAGGGCACCTTGCAGCAATGGGGGGGCTGGATGTGCGCCCCAGCACCCTGGCCTCTGTTTTGGCAGCTGCAGCGCAGGTGCGCGGAGCCGGGTGGTAATGTCGAGGGTGGTGTCTTTGTAGCAGCGACATGACGACAAGCATTGATATGTCGATGATGTTTTCCTCGTAGGGCGCAGCAAGCTGGGGATGACAAATGTCGGTACAGCCCGCCACTTGCTGCTGCAGATGTTGACACATGCGCGCGCTGTTACGGCTGCTCTGCTTGCAGGCGGACAACTTGGAGGTGGCGGGGACGATGCTGGCGGCGCTGTCACAACACCCGCCCCGTGCACCTGGACACCGCTGGCAGGTAGGAGTGCGGGTCAGCCCTTTGCGAGCCAATCAGACCTGTTCAGGACCTGTGTGGCGCACCGATCGTTCCCCATGCAGAAAGCCCTGCCTACGGGCGTCATGGGCCATGGGATTCTAGGGTGCGTACATCAAGGCTGGCATGCACGGGAGCGGCACCATAGTGTACTGCTCGTAGGGCATGTCCCTGGGAAGTTTTGCCAGCGGCCACAGGTGCCCAGCACATGGGCCCTGTACATGGCTGCTGCGGCTTTCGGGCCTAGGGCACATCTCGATCTGCATGTACCCTCCCCATCGCCATGCCACTGCAACTGCATCATGCCAGCTTCATTAGGTGTCTCTCACTTTCACCCAACACCACGCTGCATCTGAAAGCCTACAGTGCTTCTGATCTGCATGGATTGTTAATGATAAGCATGCCATTTGTGTGCATGCACCTGCTTGCCCCACTGCGTGCCATGCAGCTCCCAAGCCGGCAGGAGGGCTCAGCCGGCGCCAGCAGCAGCGGCAGTAGTGCTGGCAGTAGCGGTTGCACCCCGCAAATCAAGGTGGAGGAGGGGGCGCTGCTGGCGGTACTGAATGCAGCAGTACGGTGTCCTGATGTGGAGCAGGGAAAGCGGATCGCTCAGGAGGTGGGCAACTTAATCGCTTTTGTACACTTTGTACTGCCGTCTTTTGTACTGCCCGTGTGATGTCTGCATTCTGTGGGGGGCCGCCTACCGAATGCACCGGCGCTGCAGTTCAACCATGACGGCAGCATCGTATGTGCCTTGACATCGACATCCTTTCATGTCAATGTGGAGGCACATATGATGCTGCCGTCATTTGCCTGTGCCTGCTGCTGAGATGGGGTGCTGCATACTGTGCATGGCATGTGTGCGTGGTGCAGGCGTTCAAGATGCTGCAGGCAGGGCTAGCGCTGAGCAGCTACCACACACCTGACTACTACCGGTCAATCGCGTCACGGTCGGCTGGGACTGGCCCGGAGACACAGCTGCAAGAGCAGGGGAGCCAACCACCACCAGGTGCGTCATACAGGCAGATACGCACATGCATGCTGAAGTTTGAAGTGGACCACGGGTCCCAGCAACTGCTGGGAGGCTCATAGGTGTACGGCTACACCACCCAACCCACCCACAAAAACACACACACAGATGCATGTGGGGTGACCCAGCGAGGGGTGGGGCCACGCAGGGGCAAGGCACAGCATGTGTACAGGCAGCTGCCAGGACTTAGCAGACCTCTCCACAAGTCAGGTCAATCACCTGTGTACTGTGGGGGACCTGCCTCACTGTCTCCTAGCCGCAGCCCCCGCTCATGAATCACGTCACGCCTTGAGCGTGCGTGTGAGTAGCACTGCAGCAGTGCCTACCCGGTTTGCGTGCATGTGCCCCCTCCAGTGGCAAAACGTGTCCGTTCTATGTTTAAATCAACTTCATATATGTCAATAATGGAAACAACGGAGAGGTGCTCCTCGGAGTGCCCTCCTCCTGCATTACTGATATTATGAACCCGTACCTCCACCTGTGTGCTGCCGTAGTGCCGGAGGAGCGGCGTGCACCCTCGCCCGCATCCTACCACGCGCTACTGCATGCTCTGGGGCGCGCGGGGGACTGGGAGGCCGCCTTTGACGTGGTAGATTCGATGGAAGCGGCTCACATCACTCGACGCCCTGCGTCACTGTCCGCGCACCGTGGGCTAGCCCCATTGGCGGAGGCGCTTGCACGCGCTCCTGGGGGCGTGGCTGCGGCTTATGACACGGTGCGTGCGTTGGCCCTGCCTGTGGCTGTCCGTTGTGGCCCTGCTGCAGCTGGGGACCCTGTGACTGGCCCAATGGCTCTCAGGGGGACAGCGGGGGCTGTGCCGTGTGTGCAGGGGGGACTGTGCTGGATATGCAGGGCGGACTGTGCTGTGTGTAGAGAGAGGGGTTGTGATGCGTTCGTGAGCTGCCTGTGTTCCTCCTGGCTACGTGAATGCCTGGGACCTACACGGGTTGCTGAAGCTGGAAGGGCCGATGGGTGGGGGCTCCCTATCCCTAACCCCCTGTGCTCTACATCGCGCCGTGCCCTGCAGCTCGCGCGGCGCCAGGCAGCGGGCAAGCGCGTGAGCACGGCCATGATGAATTGCGTGCTGCGTGGGCTGGCGCTCACGGGCGCTGTGGACGCTTGCGGTAAGCGCGGGCGCTTGGGTTTGGCTCATAACTGGACTTGTTACAGCGTTTCCCATGAGGGGTGCTGCGATTCCCTGATCTTCTTGGCTCATAACCCAAAGGGTAATTCAAGCGGACGTAGGGTGGGGCAGGCCACAGGTGTTGTGGCTTTGGGCCTGCACTGGGCCATGCACAGCAGGTTCAAAAGCGCACGGGTTACGTTACATGTGGGGAAGGGTTTGGTGTTTGGCTGATCCAGGGTGTGGGGGCCCCTGCGGCTGGGAAGGCATGCCCTCTGCATACTGTTTATCGTCCTAATATCGTGTTTCAGCATTCAAGGTCCCCGGGCCTTTCAAATCTACCCCATAAGCCCACCTGCTCCTTTCTCGTGGGCATGGCAGCCACCCATGCATGGCGTGCTGCTTGCAGCGTGTTGTATGTATCATGATGCTCATACCAGGCTCATACCTGCTCATACGCTGCTATTTGTGCTGTCCGCGCAGGCCGGCTGTTTGAGGAGTTCAACGTCGCGGGCCTGCCCCATGACATCTGCTCCTTCAACTCAGTGGTGGAGTCGTGCTGTGTGGCCAACAAGGTGGGGCCCTCATCCTGTACTCTCCTCTGTTCTTCGCTATTCCCCTCCTCGTGCTTTAGGTCTGCAGCTTTGCTGAGAGGCATTAGTTTACTGGTGGGCGCCTTGGCCCCGCGCCTTGGTATACGTGCCTCGGTGCCCCTTGCCATGGACGGCAAGTCGCCTTCATTTCCTTGTCTTGCTACACCTGTCTCCTCGCCCTCGTCTCATGATGCCTCCAGCGGTATGTTTCATGGCTTCTGTCATGCGATCCCTGCTCGTATTGACCTGCTCCCATGCTATTCCCCCTCCTGCTCGGCTCCACGCCTCTGGCCGTCAACGCCTGCTCCGTGGTGTGATCATTCCCTGTGTGATCACTCACTCATTGAGATGCTCACTCGTTCGACTTGTTCCCGCCTTGACGCAGCCGCAAGCTGCGTATGGTGTGCTGGACTACATGGCTTCCAAGTCCATCGCACCCACCTCTGACACCTTGGACCTGCTGTTGCGGGGCTTCGTGTCTGCGAAAGACGCTGCCGGGGCGCGTGAAGCGCTGCTACGGTAAGCAATAAGCCTGCGGAAGGCAGCCTGCGCAGTGGTCCAAAGTTTAGGATACATGGGTTTGACGTTTGATATGAAGGGCGTTCAAGAAGCGCTGCTGCGGGAAGCTGCACCTCCTGCGCCAGTTGGCTTCGCGCCTCGCTGCGGCCCTGCTCACCACATACCGTCCTGATGGCATCTGCACATTGGTACCTGGTGCTGTCATGGGGTCTGCAAAGCCATGAGCGTGTGCGTTCTGTGTGCTGCCCCGCTGCTCCCTGGCGCTGCGCAGGCTGCGGAAGGCGGGTGTGCGTGCGCGGCTTCAGACACTCAAGGCTGGGCTCAAACTTGCCGAGGAGCAGCGCGCGCCTGATGCCGAGTAAGTTACGGAGCTTTCCTGCGGGGCCCAGAGCAAATGCACCTCACTATGCCTGTGGTATATAAGCGTCCAGCCAGTTACGGGCTGCTCAGCACCTTGTTATGCCTCACGTGATAGCAAGCCAAGTCAGTGGCTCAGGCAAGGCTGAGAGTTGCACCGGAGGTGGGGCCAGCTGCAGGCAACATGTGCAAGACCCTGCTCCCTCCCCACATTGAGGCACACCGAGTGCGGGCCCTGTCCCTTCACCCAAGCCCCCCGCTGCTTCCGCGCCTGCTCTGGCTCTGGCTCTTGACCACACACCGCTCACCCGCTTGCCACATTCCTGCAGGTATGAGTTCAAGGCTGAGCTGGACCTTCTGCAGGATCCTGTCATGGCGGGGGCATCTGGACGGGAGCGCACGAGCACAGGCAGCCATGACAGCAGCGGCCAGGCACGTGACAACCAGGGTTGGTCGGGCCGGCCAGCAGCGGCACGCGCAATGGCGTCTAGAACTGCGGTATTCTGAAGTACAGGAGGGAGGTCCTTGGCGAGCGCAGTCAGCCAGTCATGGGTCATATCAAAGCCTAGGCATTGAAACTGGGATTTTGAACCGTCATGGAGCAGGGGGGGTGAACAACGGACATGTAAGCATTGTATGGTATGCAGCAGGATGTGGGTGATGAGTGCAAGTGATAGGGCCAGCTATGTCTGTGATTTAAGTCAGGGTTTGCAAGCGATGAAACATGGTCAGCCCGTGTGCGCCAGCAGCAGCTTGACACCGCCAAACTTTTCGTCTTTACATTGTTGAATCTTATGTTTACTTTTGAGCGTTCTCCAGCAAGTCACCCCTCCAGTTTAGCCACACAGGAATAGCTGCCTTGCCATATGTTGTGTGGACCCGCAGAATGAACTCAGGACAAAGGCAGTAACAGTGCATGCCATGAATGCACCTGCAGCACCTCACACTGCACAAGGGCAGCTGCACAGCCATGCAGCGGCAGCAAACTGCGAGTGCACAAGTAAGAGGAGCAGGGCATGTGCACAGTCACGTCTGCCCCTCGACCTGCAGCAACCCACACGAAAAATACAAGACGGCATATAGAGACTGTTCGTTCCTTGCCATCCACAGCCCTTCATCCAAATACACATGCAACCCTGAGGAGGCAATGCAGCTAGCCTCAGGGAAGACAATGCAGCTTGGGAAGGCAATGCAGTAGTGTCCCATAAGCGCAACCAGAACGAGCATGCACAGTCCAGCACAGCATCTGCTCTCAGTCCCGCCTCCCTTTCCTCAGCATTGCATTGGCACTGTCAGCCGTGTCAGGTTGCGTTGGGCCCGCTCCAGCACCAGCACTGCACGATGCTAACTCCCGCTTCCTTTGACCTCGTTCCCGTTTCCCAATGAGATCACAATGGCAACAGGTCTGACAACATACCCTCACAGCTTTCCAGCATTTTGCGTTGTCAGGCACCCCTGATACCAGTTGTCACATGTTGCCCCATGCCGCCATGGCCAAGGTTCCTGCAGCCTGAGCACGCGGCCTAAACGTCTGCCTTCATTCCTGTGGCTTGGCCCCATGGTCCAACACAGCATTAGGAGTTGTGGTGAGCGACCCGCTTTCACGTGCCGCCGCCCTCCACGATTGCATCACGTGTGAGCCGCGCATTGGGCTCCATGTCGCCACCCTCGGCGCTAGTGTTACCGCGCGTTTCGGCACTGGGCTCCTGACCTGCCGTTGATTCGGGTGCCCCGTAAAGCGACTGTGGGATGGTCTCCAGCATGCCCACCTGCGAATGCACAGCATTGCAGGATGACGCAAGCTCACAAAGGATGCATCGGAGAGCTGAGGTAAAGATCGAAGCTACATATGAGCATAGGCATTGAGCATGGGCATAACCCTGGGCATATACCCTGTCGTAAACGCGCCGTCAAGCATGTAGAGGACCAAGGCGGCGTCTATCATAAGTCATGCGTGTGCTGGCCTCACCTGCAAGGCGCTGGGCTTGGTGCCAGGTGGCGCCCCAAACGGCGATGCCATCGCGGACGGGAACTTGTTCTGCAGCTGCTGCTTCCCCTTGGCCCGTCCACTGGGGCTGGTTCCAAAAACGGGGGCCCCCACACCAACGTCTTCGTACGACCCATTGGCGGATGTCCCCGACCGTGATCCCTGTGCAAAGGGCGTGGGGTTGGGTGGCTTCCAGCCACGCGCCCCAGAGGGTGGTGGCACCAGCACAGGCGATGAAGTCCGGCCTGCACCTGCCACAGTGGTTTGCGCACTGCTGCCCGCCGCCGCCGCACTATCTGCTGACCCCGGGCCCTCCAGCTTGGAGCCAGCTGGCTGGGGAGAAGACAAATGGATAGGCAGCTCACGTTCCACACTTTTGGCAGATGACAGCAGGCGAAGGTACTGGTTGCTGTTGTGCCCGGACCCACCTGACCCCCCAGCCACCAGCTCTGGATGCTCACCCCGCGAGCTGCGACCATCAGAGCCAGGCCCTCCGTTGCCACTCTGCTTGCGCCCTGGCGTGCCTGGCTTTGCGCTGGTGGCTGAGATGAGCTTGTTCATGGCCGCTCCCACTGAGCTCATGGACGCCTTGTTGACCAGGCTGGGGCCATCGCGCATGGACATGGACTTGAGCAGGCTGTAGCTCATACTCTTCTGGAGTGAGTGGTGCGTGGACAGGTCCTGCGGCACAACAGCCGTACAGTGTGGTGCAGCAGTAGTACAATGTGGGGCAGTGGAGGTACATTGTGGTAGTACAACGGTACGGTATGGCAGCGGTACAGGACCACAGCGACGCCGACACAGCACGCTCAAAAACCCACAGCCGTCCTCAAACCCACAGTAGTGAGAGCCATCCATGTGGCTGGTTGAAGCTGATGGAAATCCTTCGGCCAACCCTCGTCGTCCACCTCACCTGCACGTAATCGTCTGCTGTCACGCTCAGCCGGATGCGCATGAGCATGGCCGGCTCCGCAGGCAGCGCTGCCTGCTGCGCGAGCGCCACCATGTCATGCACATCCGTCTCCCGCTGGGCTGTCTCATAGTGGCCCTGCACGCGCAACGATGCCATGCAGGCGCATGTGAGCACACAGGGGCGGCGAGCGGCCATGGGGGATGGCATGGCAGTGCTGTGCCATTCGTGTTTGATGTGGAGAAGGGTGCCAAAACAGGCTCATGGAGCCATGGTGTGATCCAAGGGCATCACCCACCGAGCGAAGATGCTGCATGATGCGCTCCTGCTCCCGCTGCAGGTCCTCCAAAACGCGCTCATACCTGGTCAAACCCGGTCAAACAGAGTCAAACGCGGTCAAATCAGGATGCAGCTGGACTGCCCGGGCAGCCTGTGGATTTAGCTGATGACAGCCAAGGTGCAAACATGTCAGGCGGGCAAACCAAAGCAGGTGAACTGCCCGAGCATGCATCAGGGCATGCATGCACGCACGATATCAAACAATGTGAAAAGAAAGTGTGCGATCAGAGCAGACCTCACTTTTCTGGCAGCCGCCGTTTGAGCCACGGGTGCTCCAGCACCTGCTTCACGCCGTACCGCTTCACGGGGTCGGCCTGCGGCAGTACAGCAGTACACGCACAGTTCCAATGAATACAAGCACGACAGATGCCAACCTTTACAGGGTCTGCCATTCAGCCCTGTTCTGTACTGCGCTGTGGCGCTCCGAGTTCCTAGGAATGGATGTTCATCCAAGTCCAGCATTTGTGGACACAGCTCATGAGAGGGCACGTGGCATGGTGCCCCTCATCATCCCACCTGCAGCATGTTGTCTAGGAGGTCCATGCACTCCTCAGACAGAGCAGCTGCCTGAAGCCGTGGCCCTGCAAGACATGTACCACGCCATACAGGCTGCCAAGATTGGTTGGTTGGAAACCTCGGATGTCAGCCACTCACCTGGCAATAGCAAATCATATTGAGTCAACCAGTGCGTCACTGGCTACATAACGTTTCACAGAGCAGCGCAGGAGCGTGCATGCGGGTGTGGGGCTAAGGTTCAGAGGGTCCAGGGCTTGGGGTTTCCAGGATCAGGGCAGTGGGCAGAGCAAATGCATGCTTCAAAGATTCAGTGTTCAAGGCGTCAAAGGATGCTTTCAAAGCTCTAAAGGGCTTCAAAGGAAGGAGCGCACCTGACGCCTCGCGCCAAGACCTGTGGCTCTGCACCTCAAACGCATGCTTCAGCGCACCCTGCACACCTGCCACCCTGCAGAACAGAGTCCCACAGTGCGGCCCATGTGAGCACAGGCCAGTAGTACTTGTCCGGGCATGATGGAATCAATAGACTATGTGGGCGTGTGCGCCACAGGGGTAGAGAGTAAACAACATTAAGAGGATGAAGGCTGCCTTACGTCCCTGCCACCCTGTCTGTTATAGATCCACACGGCAACCCCATGACAGTATCCAGCTCCCAAACAGTGACTCCCACTCACTCCTTGACCTCCTCGAACCCAAACGGGTTTTCCCCGAGCAGCATGAATGCCAGCACAATGCCAGCGGCCCAGATGTCATGCTTGACAGCATCATAAGCAGTGGTGTTACCGGGGCCGCCGCCGTACAGCAGCTTGGCTAGCATCTCTGGGCCCAGGTACCTGCTGGCAGAGGCGGTTAGGAGGCGGTTAACGGTGCTCCCAACAACAGTGGTCACCTGTGGATTGGTCCTGCGCTGTGGCCAAGCTGAGCCTGCACACTGCTTCTTCAGAACTGAGCACAAGCACAGGTCCCACCAGCAGGTAGGCGTGCGTACAGGGACACGAACCAGGAGAGCTGTCAACCATCCAACCGTGCTGCCCAACCATCAAACAAGTGTGTGCAGTTGCTGATGACCAACAGCAGCACAGCTGCAGGCAGCCAGCCGCCAGCTGGCAGCCCCGCGCTTTCACCAGCGCTGCCAAAACGCACCCGGGTGTCCCCACGAGGGTGGTGCACTTTATGAGCTTTGGGTTAGCCTGAGCGGCTGGGGTCCCCCCCATGGAGGGCATGCTACCAGCTTGACCCATTGAGGGGCTCTGGCCCGTGGATGTGCTTCTCCCCACCTGCGGTGTGTGACCGAAGCGCCATGACCAACGCGATTTTGTACATGGGATACAGGCAAGTGGTGGCCATGCCAGCAGCTGGGCCCGCCGGTACATGTGCCATGCGACGCCATGCACCCACATGGTGTACAGGGCACGTGCGGCCATGCGATTGCCGTTCAAGCATGAGCCATGTCTGCAACAGCGCACGCCACCACACAATGCCAACGCACACACGCCACGCTCACGCACCGGAACAGGTGCTGACTTGGCCACACCAAAATCTGTGACCTTGAGCCGAGGGGGGTCCTGATCATCCACCAGCAAGTTGTCCAGCTTGACATCGCGGTACGCCACCTGCAGCAGTACAGTGGCAGTACAACAGAGGTTGAACGAAAAGGGCAGCACAACTAGAAGGATGAAAGGCGGTACAGCGGGCAGTACACTGGGCAATAACACAGCCACGTGCAGAGCACAAGAATGCACAGGCCGGCAATGCACAAGGACGCCTGCAGACGGGGGCATCGCGCTGTATAGCGGGCGGGTCATTGGCCGGCCCTTCTTGACATACAGGCACCATGGGTGCACATACATGCTATGGGTTTGTGCAGGGGATGAGGCAGGCCGAGGGAAGCCAGTGGGAAGCAATCAGCAGAAGGGAGCAGTATAACACCAGCAAGCCAGCACAACCACAGGCAGCACAGCCAGCCGTGTAGCAAAGTAAAGCAGCCAGACGCACCCTGTTCTCCATGCAGTACTCCAGCACGCGCATAAACTGCTTGAACAGGTACCCTGCAAAGTCCTCTGTGAGTCCCACAGTGTATGTACGGCTGTATGTGGGCACTGGTGTGGACGAGTGCGAGTTTGACTGGCGGTGGAAATGGGCCGCTGGCAGAGGCTTGACTGGCCGCATGCCCTGACTGCCAGAGTGCTGCCGCTTCAGTTCCTCTTTCAGCTTCTCCTCCCCAACGTTACGTCCACTCACAATGCCCCCCGCACCCGCCATGTAGGTCCCGCTCAGCGGGTTGCTGGCCTGGCGGCCAAAGCTGCCTGAACGTATGGCCTTGTCGGCCTGCGACATCCGCTCAAACTGTGCTGCCGACATGCCAGGTGGTGGTGTGCCAGGCCGAGTCAGCCCATGCACGCTTTGCTGTGGTGATCCCGCCAACCCAGCTGCAGGTGGCTGTCCGTTCAGGGCTGGTAACAGAGGTGGCGGGGAGGGTGCGCGGTAGAGGGAAGCTGACAGGTGATCCCCTGTTGCTTGTGTCCCCTGCGTGCTGATTGCACCTGGGTTGCTGCCTGCTGTGGGTCGTGGGGCCATGGTTGGTCCCTCTTGACTTGAACGGCTGGTCTGCCCCGTGTGGTTACTGCCTTGCCCCTGCGCCTGCGCATGGAGCTGGTGCATGGAGGGCACCTGCGCCTGGCGCGCGTTTGCGCGGATCAGGTCCTCAAGTGTGCCCCCTCCCACATACTCCATAGCAAACCCGAGATGCCGGCGGGTAAGCAGCAGCTCCTGGGGCCGTACAATGCTCACATGGCCTGGGCCCAGCCTGTATGGGGCAGCCCAACACAGCAGGCCAGTCACAGCGTGGTCACACGGCAGGCAGGGCATCGATCCTGTGCTGATGCACCCATCTCAGGATCCTTTCATTCCTCCACTGGTACTGACTGTGGTGCCACGTGCAGCCTACAATGTACAAGCTTTTCATGCTGTACTGCCTGCCAGTCCAAAAAACACACCCAGCCACCACCAGTGTGACGAAACCCAGTGCACCATCATAAATTTCTAACAGAGGGTGTCAGGTCAGGCCTGGCGACAAGATGCAAGATCAGATTGCCTGCAGATCACCTGTCACACTCCCTCACCTGGCCTGGATCAAGATCTCATCCGTGACCAGCCGCGCCTGGCCAGGGGAAAAGCCACGCCGCAGCAGCTTGACTGCCAAAATGGCCCCTGTCTGCGTGTCCTTGCACAGCCAGACGCCTGCAGTCGCACTCGCACCTACAGCGCGGTGTGCATGGCAGGTGTGCAGCGCGGTGGTGTTGCATGGGACGCATGTGGCTGCGCCTATGCATGCGCCGGGCGCTGCAGATGTGCATGTACATCACGCGTGCAAGCGGCCAGTGGGCCCCCTGTGCTGGTCCCAACTGTAGCGTACTGCAGTGCCAAAGGTGCTCATGGTCACACATACCTCGCCCCAGTTGCTTCACTGGCTGAAGCGCTGGCAGCAGGTCTGTGGGTGCCCCCGTGGTGATCGAGGCCCAGTAATCTGACGAGCAGCAGCCGCCCATCTTTCAGCCGGTTGTGGTGCTTTTGATATGGGCTGGCTTTACCCAGTGTCACGACACTGGTATGGACGCTACAGCTGCTGCTGCACACCGCTGACTAGCATGCCGCCATCAACACAGCAGCTCAGCTGCAGCAGCCTGGCATTCATGGCTGAGCCCATGCACATCGCATGCAGACACTCTTATGGGTGCATGCGTGCCGACAGTTGGATGACCTGCTCGCGCTGGCTACTGCATACTTGGCTCCTCAACCGCAAGCAAGCAGCACATCCTGCACCATGCGCATGCGGGGTTTGGTCAGCAAGCCTGCTTGCATTTGTCAAGCTACGTGTGCATGCGGACCATGCATGCATGTACGCGCCCCAAGTGTTTCATTTGGAGATGCAAGCGGAGGTGCCGTCATCACAAGGAGTCATCACGTGAGCCAACACATTCTTGCGCGCCATATGTGAAGGCCCACGTGTTAGGAGGCCCAACAAACTGTGTCGGTGCTTGCCATGCAGCAGTTTGGGCAGTCATGTTTCCCGTGCCAACCTGTTTGCTGATGCCTCGCTTGCAGATACACGATTTGCTGTGGTCTGTTTCTCTGGGCCTGTACTTGCCGCACGGTTCTGGAAGCACAGTCTTGCGAGTTCTAGGCCTTCAGAGCAGTCAATTGTGAGAATGCGCAGTTGCTCTCGTGCCCTCCCTGGCCCCCTCTTCAATGACAATTCGCAAGTCTGCTCTCCTCTTAGTTTTGTTCACAGTTGCAGAGACGACACCTGAACTTGAGAACAAACCTGGCCTATGCTTCCACCCCCCACGGGACACTAACCTAGGAGCACCGGCTTGAAGGTACCAGCCTACACCAGCTGCCATATCAACCTATATTTCCAAAAGGCTCGCTTGACGGAAGCCCCTGTGCTCGAGTTCAAATTAGGGTTCTGGTCTGCAGCATGCGGGTCTCAAGAACTGCCAACCTCAGTGAAGCCAGCTTTAGTGGCAGGAGTGCTGTGCCTAGGATCCAGCAATGGAGCGGGAGAAGTCAAACTCATCGGTGCAGGGCGAGCAGCAGCCCTTCACAAGAGCCTACACGGCGAGGCGATGATCTGGAACGTATCATGTTCTTTTCGAGCGGGGACGCGGTGCGTACACGGGCACCGTGCATGGCGCCAACCACACATGCAGCAGCTGCAACAGCAGCAGCTCCTGGCAGTGTATGCGGCTCTACCTGAGAGCTGGTGCACTTGCTCGCCTGCCACGAGCGCCTGCCTGCGTTGCGTGCCTGCGTTGCGCCACATGCACCAACGCAGGCAGGCGCTCGTGGCGGTGCATGCAGGCGCTGCATATAAACGACAGCACGCCGCTCATGGTGACCAGCGCACACTCGCTCGCCCATGCCTATTGCTTGCGCCTGCAGGTCTCCTTGACAAGCCGCAAGCGCAAGGAGCTGTGGCCAGAGCTCATGTTCACCAAGGAAGAGGCAGTGGCACGGCAGCTGGAGGTATGTAAAAGCAGCAGGCAACAGCTGGTGAAGGTATGCGTGACAGCTGGAGACAGGCTGGAGATCTCTGCTGGAGAAAGGTGTAACCTGACACACCTGGTGATTGGAAGCACAAGCGGTGATCGTGACCAACCTGATGCCTCACACCTTCATGCAGGCACTCAAGCATAATAACGACCCGTACATCGATCACGGAGTAGAGGTACGAGACATCCAATCCACATGATATGGTCCCTGCATGATGTGATTCAGGAAATGGATCTGTCCGGATCACATGACGCATGCATGTGGGAACCGGACAACAGGTGACAGCACCTGCTGGGAGGCTCATATAATCATGAGCCGAACACTCCATCACCCACCCCGAACCCATGACCAGCAGCCTGCACAGAGCTTGCTGTCGTGTCTTCGGACCAGTCAGCGACCTGCATCACAATGCATTGCTGCAGGTGCTGTACCGCTTTGCCAACTTTGACCCCTTCGAGCCGCGCACAAAGGTTAGCTGGGACCAGAGTGTGGGCAAGCTCAGGGGGGTAGGGTTCAGGAGTTGCTCAGGGGTGTTGGAGTGGGACTCTAGAAGCACTCCTTACTGCCCTGGCTATTCAGTTGTCTGGCTGTTGCCTGGCTGTGGCTGGCGTACTGGACGCACATAGGCATCCGTGTTTGATCTGCTTTTGGTGAAGGTCATGACTTTCCACCTGACTATGTGCTTGCTGAGTGGCTGCCTGCCGCACCTGCATGTGCATTGTGCATGGCCGTCATGCATGCGCCACATGCCCCAAACTGCATACGGTTCTGAACACCTGACGCCACATGCTCATGATGCACATGAATGACATGATGCACACATGCAGTACTTTGGCCGCTCGTTTGACCTGGGCCAGTTTGAGCGCTTCCGCCGCATCATGCATACTTCGCCCTACGCCCCCCTGCTGGGCCATGACTCCTACACCATGCTATCCAGCCTCGAGGTGGGGGGGTGCAGCTGTGAGCAAATGCGGCTGACGACTTGTTATTGAATGTGACGGCCGATCTGACAACCGGGCTACAGTTGTGATCAAGCATAACCGTATTAACCACAAATGTTGGTTGTGAAAGGAAGGGCGAGCCTGGTGGGCAAGGGGTCCGTTGTGCAGCTTGGAGAAGACAAGGGGTGTGCAGCTGTTTGTGGGGGCAAGTTATCAGCAGGGAAGAGGGGATAGGGGCATACAATAGGCACAGCTGGACAGGAAGGCGTGCTGCCACAATTTTATGCAGACTACTGCCATGACCCGCATGTGGCCAGCTGATGGGTGCCTTCCCTGCTTGCCATGCGCAGCTGTCAGAACACACGTGGAAGCAGCGCGTGCTCGTGGCAGGCCCTGACATGGGCGGCCAACGAGAGGTGTGTCCAAGAGTGTGTCACGTGCGTTTGTTGGAGTTGTGATGCCTCATTGGCATGCAGGGGTGGCTTTGCATGTGAGCATTCACAGCAAGAACCCACCATGACCTGAGTGTCCCGGCCGAGGCCAGCACAGCGATGTATGCCGTTGATGTACTGCAGGGAAGGGGCCCTGTATGCTGCTATACCTGCATGTGCTCAGCCACTGGCTGCTAAGCAGTATCATGTAAACACACGCTCCTGTAGAACCTGTCCTTTCTGTGGTCTTAACAGGCACGCTTCCCAAGCTACCTACTGCTGTGCATCTCCCATGCTTGTGCACCACAGGAGCATGTGTACGAGTTCACGATGGTGCAGCGGGTGGGGGGCTGGGCTGATGGCTACTGGTTCACACAGGTGCGGCAGCAGCCTGCACGCTGGGCTAGGCGCTGCGACCTTGATGTACGCCTTCACGGTTCTAGTTCAGAGTTCTGTGAAGCCTAGATCCGAAGTAAAGCAGCAGGCAACAGCGCAGAGTTGACAACGGGGGTCCACTAGATGGTTAATGTCAATGTCAATGTGGCCTGTCTGTAGGCATCTAGACGTGTCCTCCGCTCTGCTGCGCGCGGCCTGCCTCGCCTGCATCACACATGCACCACACACTGCATCGCACACTGCACCACATCACTCATGCGTGCTGCTGCTCTCACTCACGGTTCTCGCTGCTCGCTTGATGCCACACGCAGTCCCTGATCGCGGACGGCAATGACTGGGGTTTCATGAAGAGGCACCCTGGCATTGTCGCGTGAGCAGGGCGGGGCCCTTGAATTCAGGCTATGTTGCACCACAACCCAGCTCAGTGAACCAAATGTGCCGAGATTTGTTTGATGAAGACCTGTGTTATTGCAGCAGGGATGCGCTGGCAGCAGCTCATGCTGGTGGCCGTGTGATCAGTTGGGAGGCAGCGGCTGATTGGAAGGGGGGGGGGCCGCATGGCAAAGGAGGGGCCAGCATGCCATAGCATGGCTGGTGGCTGGTCCTGCCCCTCTCGGCCCTTTGATGTAGAAGTACCTGTACCCACCTCGTTGTGTGGGTGCTTTTGTATGTTTGTAAGCTGCGTGCGGCGCTGCGCTGCGCTGCATGTACCACCATCCTTCATGTGCTGCTTTGTTTCAACCGCCAGTGCACGCTAGAGTGTGCTGGGGTATAGGTGTACCATACACATTGGAAGGATCGCGTATTTGGAGGCTGGTAGTGGCCGAAGCATGCAGTGCGTCAGTGGGAGCATGTCGCGCTGCTGTATGCATGCCAACTGACAGAAGCTGCTGCGTTCACGTGCCGCATGTCTTTGTGCTGACTCTGCGCCTGGCCAACTCCCAGGGCTCCCATCCCCTTGCTTTCGTTATACTTTCATTTGCTGCACGCATGACAGGTGCCCGTTTGTGTGGTGGGGTTGAGGGGCATGTTCATCACAGGCGCATGTGTTGCATTTCCCAATGTGTGACCGAGTCATTGTTGGGTGCATGTGTTCAATTGTATTGGCAAGGACTTGAGCGGCAGGACAACTGAGGTTTGTGCCATATGCTGCCTGGTGGCCGGCTGGATTGATTGGCGGCTGGTATGGCTGGCTACTCAGACCATGCAGTGGCAAGGGCAGTTCGTTGGTGGCTGGGATCGACAACTTGATGCATGCCTGCAGCAGCATGGCTCACACAGAGCTCTGTATGGCCGGACAGCCATCATCACTACTGGTTGTACCCTTTTGATGTAGCTGAGGAGCTGTTGGCGGGTGCCAGCACAACTTTTGAAGCTTTGGCTCGCATGTGGAACAGCGGATGAAGGTCAGGAGGAGGGCGGATGGGTTGAGTGTCGCCGTGATTGGAGGGGATGATGGTGGTCAGCTTTTCGGGCAACACCTGCATGGGCACCAGTCAGGGGCATGGCTGGTTCTGGCGGCTGCTGGTGGCCCCACTCTACAGCAACTTTGACGGAGCAGGGAAGGAGCAGCACTACAGGCGGGCAGAGCATGTGAAGGCATACTGAACTGGTGAAGCCCAGGCGGCACATGCGAGCGTGCAGCTTGTTTCGGTGGCCTGTGCTCTGCTTGCTGCCTGTTGGCAGCAGGGTTTTGATGCTGCAGGACAGTGGTCAGTCAGTCAGCTTGGGTGGGTCAGGGTGTGGAGCTGCGGACGGGTATGGGAGCCCTGCCTCTTGCAGCAACCACGGGTGATATTTGATATGCCCCTGGCAGTCGGGGGTGTGCTTGTAACTAATGTTATGTCGTCTTGTAACTAATCTATCCCAGGAGTGCCAGGAACAGCTCCACGTATGGTTGTTCTTGCAAAGACGAAGTGACCCACACCAGCCATGGACTCAGGAGCTGATGAAAATAAACAGCAGCACGTGATCACGGCATCGTGCTCGGTTTGATGATATGCATCCATTGGCACCCTCCAGCATGCTCAAGCATTTGTAGGTGGACTGTGTTGGTAAGGATATGGGGAGTATGTAGCATGCGCGCAGCATGCAGCATGCACGCTTGCATGGGGTGCCAAGGCCTGTAACTGCTTAGCCGATGGACAGAACAGATTGCCGCTTGTGTTAAGGG
>BDCZ01000006.1:69089-105876 GCA_001662365.1 Chlamydomonas applanata | reverse complement strand
AAAATTCCCCCCCCCCCCCCCCCCCGCACCTGATGCTCGCGCGCTGCCTGCGTGCAGGGGAGGCGCTGCATGGAGGCGCAGCAGGTTCCTGCAACTGTGACATGTGATGGCGAACTGCAAAGAGGTGTATCAGTGGGCTGGGAGAAGGGCTGTGCAGCAGCTGCGGTGGGGATGTGTCGCTCACCTGTAGCAGGGTGCAGGGGTGTGCAGCGTGTGTGCAGCTGGCTTCATGATGCGCCACCTTGTCCAGCCTGCAGCCGGCTGCACATCATTGCCTCACCATGCCACATGCCGTGCGCGCTGGCTGCCTACAGATCAAATGTGGACGAGTACCTGGACACTCAAGGCGCACAAGCCCAGCAGGGATAGCAGGCCTGCTGGGCGCCCAGGCCGCCACTGCCGTCCCACTAGCCATCTTGCACGGCAGCATGCCTCTGGTTCTAGCAGGGCCACTAATTCTTTCCCACCGGCTGAGCTGGGTGCCCCCCTCTGGCTCCACCAAAAGGCCGCGCATGAGCGGTGTGCGTGGTCAAAGTAAGAGCCGCAGCAGGTGCAGTTGTTGTACGCTAAGAACCCACCCTCCTACTCTGTGTGGCGCGCTACATGCGGCAGTGCCCATGCGCTGAGCATGCTTGCGTGGGGTTGGTGACGTGCAGTGGTTCTTCCATGCGTTTTGTGGTGGTGGCTGCTCTGGTGGCTGCTGCTGGCTGTTTGTGTATGCATAGCATGCACTGCCGCCGTCAACAGCTGTGCGGTTCAGCATAGCTGCATGCCGCTACTAGATCGCAAATGTGAAGCTGGTCGTGACGATTTGGGCGCAGGAGAACTGTACAGGCCAAGCTGTGGCTAATGTTTTCGATTTCCAATAACACATGTAGCAGTATTGATGAACACGATTGCAATCGTGCATGGTCCGCCCAAATCCTCCACGTCCCCCCTCCCCTCCCTGATGCCTGTCATGCCTCATGAGTGGGGGTGGCCAGGGGCAGCCCCAGCCCAGCCCCCCGCCCAGTCCAACCGCCTGCGTCCTGCCCCTCCTCCTCGTCTTCCCCTTCCTTCTTGATCAGGAAAATGACGGCCACCATCAGCGCCAGTGGCAGCACCACCAGCCACTTGAGCAGCTTGTGGAAGTGCAAGTGGAAGGAGAGTGAGAACTCATCTGAAAGAGTCAGCCCGTGGCTGTCCACCATCTCCACATGCACTGTCGCAGTTGAGCGAGTGCGGGGGCATGGCAGCTGCGGGCACACGCATATCACCATCACCACCATCAGCAGCAGCAGCAGCAGCAGCAGCAGCAGCCGCAGCAGCAGTAGCATGCCACGCTTTGACATATGTATGAAGCCATCCAATTACCATCAGCAAGGTTGAAGGCATCATGGTCATGAAGGGGGTGTGGTGTGGAGTGATGCAGCAGCAGGAGCAGCCCGCTTGGCACAACACGCTTGCGCCCACGTCAGGCAAGAGTGCCACAGCAGTGACACCCCAGGCCGGCAGCACAACATCAGAAAGAAAGCACAGTGTTCACATCAGTTCAGGTTCTCAGTGTTCAGCGATCAAAGGTACACAGACCATCTCCGCCCACCTCCATTGTGTAGGTGCCCGCTGCCTGCACTGTGTCCGCCACCCCAATCACGGGCGCATGGCCGGCATTCATCTCACGGACGCCCACACCCTGCAGTTGACGGCAGTTTGTTCAGTGCGCAGCTTGCCAGGTTGAAAAGTGAGGTGTCATTGGTGGTGGCTATGGGCGGGCGGATGGGCGGCATGCAGCTGGTGCATGTATGCGCCAAGTGGAGGTGCATGCGCCAAGCGAAGGTGTGTGTGGTAGTGCTTGGGGGCAAAGACGCGGAGGAGGAAAGTTGTACATCATGGTATGGACGTCATGCAGCCAGAGATGGCTGGCACCGGTAGGTGGTTGGGCGGCTCAGATTGTCCTTCAGGTTTTGTCGTCATTGATGGGCGCTGACACGCTTTTGAGCGCCCTCGGAGCCCTTGCGCAAATATCTGATTCATCATCGCCGCCCTTGGCCACCAGACATGCTCCAACATGAGGTGCCAGTTGCTGGTGCATGCTTAGTTGTTGCACGTCATCCATGCATTCATGCAACATGCTGCGCCATGCAGTGACAGCCGTAAACAGCGTGCTCTGAACTTGTGAAAGTGCCGAAGCAGTGCACAGCCACGGTCTGCCGCAAGCGTGAAGGCCACAGTGTCAGCCAAGGGCAGCTGCCAGTGGGTCACCTTCAGGACCACTGAGATGTTGTAGGGGCCGCCTTTGGGCCCCAGCAGTGTGCCATTTGGTGCAAAGACGCCACGCTTGTCCAGCAGTGTGACCGACACCTGCACGCAGCAGCATAGGACAAAACAAACAAGAAGAAATGAAGAGGTGCACCTCGCACCTGCCCAGCATCAGCCATGTTTGCAAACCTCTACTTTGAAAATCAGCAAATCACATGAGCCAGTGGGTCCTGGCTGAACCAGGTCAACCCAGGGTAGGCCTTGCCACATAGGTCAAACCTAGCCAGACCAGAACCAGACAGGACAGCCCCAGCTCAAGTGAATCCAGCCAGCCCCCTCAGCAGCTTTACCTGAAGCTTGTCTCCTGCAACATCACGCGGCGCGCGTGAGGCCTTGGAAGCATAGATGCCCACAAGGTCATGCCGCGCCACCATGCCATTGGGGCCCATCACCTGCTGAGGCCACGCCTGCAGGCATGACCATGGCAGGCATATGCACGAAGCGGTTGAGCAGGACACTGTTGGAGTATATATACTCCTACTATACTCCAACAGATACGCACCACAGGAGCGTGCTGCGCGCACAAGCCCGTGCTGGACATGTGTGCATGCTATGATGCATGCAGGTACGCATGCATCAGGACTACTCTGGGGTCACGCAAGGTGACCCTCACATACACTGAGCAGCACCAGCCGCTCCCACAGCAGCAACCCCCATGTACACACCTTGAGTGGGTGGTACTGTGAGGGCGTCTCGAACATGTACACGTTGCCATTCATCGTGGTCACCAGCAGCTCCATGCGGCCGTTGCCATCCAAGTCATCAGCGAGCACCATGCTGCGGCAGTCACACCGGCGATAACAGCTGTCACTTGACTGGATGGGGAAAAGGGCCAAGCATCGGTAGGGTGCGCTGACAGGAATGCAGCAGGTGCCTGCTGACACAAGCGCGCAATTCAATCAGCCCTGTTGGGTGCTTTAGAAAACCTCGCTAGCTGTGCAGAGACATTGAAGACCTTGGCCGGTCCAGCATATCAAAGCACACAGAGAATAGTAACAGCACTGTCACAGAGGGGCACCACCATGGTGCGGCTGCCCAGGTTGCTGCTGAGTCGCTGATTATTTGGTGTGCCACACCTGTATGATGTCTCTCCAATGTCAACCGTGTCCGCACAGGCGCTGATGCCATCCACCATGTACAAGTACCTGTGCACGCCGGATGGGTGACGCAGACAGGAACTGAGGAATGGCAGACCAAGGTATAGCAGGGAAGGTAGGAAGGCAACAAACACGCACGCCACGCTCACACCACGGTCCTCGGTCAAACCAGCCCGGCGCCCCACCCAGCGCTTGGCCCGTGCTTTGTGCATGGCAGGCTGATGTGGCAGGCTGCACACAGCTCACCCATCAAAGGACATGACGATCAGGTGCTGGGACGGGCCTTCAAGCAGGCGCGTGATGAGCACGGGCGCTTGAACCCTGCGTGTCAAAATGCAAGATCTGTCAGTAACTTCCCAGGCAAAGGTGTTGCGCCACTGTATCGCAACGGAAGTGCGCTGCGATCATGGACCAGGCTCGAACAACACACATCCAGAGACGCTGCGAACAACTTCAGCCACTCCACCCAAAGTAGGTCACAACACGTGGCACCAGGCAAGCCTTCTTGTCGCATGCATGTTGGGCATCAATATTTCCCGGTTCACGATTCAGGGTGGCAGGTTGTTGGGTGGAGGTACCTGGCACGTACCGGCCATGTGTCCTGAATGGGAAGTTCTTCACGTCCAGCCCTGTGGAGCCTGACACTGCATAGATGTGGCCCGAGGAGGTGCCAAACACCAGCTCCAGCTCGCCATCATTGTTGATGTCGCCGGCGGTGGCCGCCTGTACAGGTGGTTGTGTTGTGCAACCAGCACATGCATCACTTGGGCCGGTGCAGATTGGCACGCATGCAGTAGTTCCTTATCAGGAGGATCAGGAGGATCAGCCATGCACCACATCATCTTCAAGAGGGGAAGCAGACTATATCAAGTCAAGATCGGCTTTGGCCAGCTTAGGTCTGTCTACACTCGGACCACGCCAGGTCAGCCTTGCTGTTCAAAAACATGGCAGACACCCTGCCGACAGGGATGCCGCGTGCCATGGTGGCCATCCTTGTGCCGTATGCATGAACAAGCGAGAGAAGAGGCCTCTCAGGGAGGGAGCCCCTCACACGCCCCGCACCTGCGCAACCAGGGAGCGCACGTGCCTGCTCCACAGCTCCTCGCCGGTTGCGGAGAAGCACGCGATGTTGCCGCGTGTGTCCGCTGCAAAGATCTCCACCTGAACGTGTAGAACAACACAAGAGGTGGTCAAAGATCCGAGGCTGGAATACCACAGGTCATGAGCCACCTCAAGTCGAAGACCCAAACAGATGGGGATCATCGGAGAAATTGAAGAGTATCAGATGAGATAACATGTGGACAGTAACTGGCTTTTAGCGGCGTCAAGCGCACACTGTTGCAGTCTAGCCATCTGCGTGAGTCAAGGGCACGTCAAACTCGCGGCATTCAGGCAACGTCAAGCCCCACCTTGCCATCATTGTTGAGGTCCATCACGAGGGCCTGGCCCTGGATCTCACCCATCTGCGACCAAAACAAAACAGGCCACAGAGCCACATCCAGGTTAAGGTCGGCAGGCGGGCAGCACGCTGATGACAGCAACATGTGGCAGCATGCCTTGGGTCAGTCCTGAAGCAACCAGCACCTTCCCGCTTGCACCACTCCAGCAGTGAAAAACACGCTGCAGCATGCATCGCAGCGATCTCACGTATCACAACCTATGCTAAATTTGGAATTGAACTATGGGTCCCAGCAACTGCTGGGAGGCTCATGCACCCATGAGGTGTACGGCTACACCACCCAACCCACACACACACCTGGATGGGCCACCCAGGCAGCGGGGCACCCTTTGTTGCCTCCAGCACATACAGGAAGCCCATGGATGTGCCCATCACAACTTCCATCAGCCCGTCGCTGCAAACACACCAAATCGACCCGGAACACAAAACAGGAACTGAACCTTGAAGGTCTGGCCGTTCTGCTTATACTGCTAGACAACATGCAGCTGTGCAGTGGGCCAAACGAGGTCATGGCAGGTACTTCAGAGGCAGCTGTTTGCCGGATCGGCCAGTCAAGCATTGACAATATCATATTGTCAACATGCAATCAGCCAGCTGCTGGTCATCTGCACAATCTCAACCTAACTATCAGCTGTGTCACCTGTTGATGTCCACCAATGTGGGGGCAGCGTAGGCATAGGCCTTGTAGGTGGTGCTGTCGGTTGACAGGTCCAGATGTTGTGACCATTTGATGGTCTTGGTGCGCAGGTCGAACACCACCACCCCACCTGTAGCCAACAGAACACGGGCACCTGGTCAGACCCAGTGCTGACAAGCTGTCTTGTGCTGCCTCTTCATGGTCATTTCTGAAGAGCTCCTTGTTTGTGCTGTAGACACATTCCTGCAGCAATCTGAAGGTTGCTGATGGCAGGAGAGTCACTCACTGGCCACGTATTTGCCAAGGTCGATGCCCTTGAGGTCCCCTGCGTGCTCTGGCTGATCATAGTACCTGCGAAAACATCAAGACAGAGGGCACCATCGACAGCTGAAAATGAGCACATCCTGTGCACCGCTCTCTGAATGTCTGATGGCAGCGGCTTTGTAGCCACCTTGTTCAGCCAATGTCTGTGGCGGAACTGCCAGCCACAGTCCCAGGATCGCACCACCAACCAACGGGCACACCAACAGGCTAATAGCCCGACCAGAGTCACACTCACTCGCGGTCATAGAAGTAGGAGACCGCGAGCACCAGCTCTTCATGGCCGTCTGCATCAATGTCCCCAATGGTGGGGGTGGACAGGATGTGGGGGTCCACAAACACGAACTCCTCCTCATGGGGATGCAGGGCCTGCGGTCGCAGTAAAAGCCAAAGGCCAAGGTCAACAGCCAACACCAACACATCAGCCCAGCAGTCAATGGGCACGCACACCACATGCTTGCTTGCCGGGGGGTGCAAGGCCAAGGCGTGGACCCGCTGCAACACCCCTGACATTCCAGGAATTCAGGGAAGGGTGCTGCTTAAAGTGGAGTCATGGCCAGCGCTGGCAGGGTGCACACAGCCCGCGTCCCACCTGCTCAAAGTGCTCGTCCTGCCAGAAGCCTGACAGCTCTGCATCTCGCAGCTTGCCAATGTCTGAGTAGTCCCCAAGGTAGCTGCGAGCCAGCCAGTGAGCAACGTGCTCATTAAAAACACCGTGAGGTCACATAGTGACAAGAGCCCATGAAACCCATGAAGAACATCATGACGGAACGAGCTCATAAAGACGAGTTGAGCTATGAGCTTGTGTGAGTGTGAGCAGGCAGGACTGCAAGACGCTGCACACGCAAGACAGCTGCCTTGTGTCATCCAAAACCGTGGCAGAAACCCAGCAAGGGAGGCTCGTCTCACAGGTGGTTGTAGTGGTCCCTGTCCAACAGGTGCTCATCTGTCATGCCACTGTCATCGATGCCTGCAGGCAAGCATGTGACATTGGATTTGCCGGCCAGAGCCCACTATGCGCTGTTGCTGCAGACATCATGTAGCGCCCCCCGCTCCTTTGCCCCCTTACCAACACCGCCAGAAAAAGCCACCTGCCACAAGCGTCGTACACCACATGCTGATGGCTGTGGCATTCTTCAGCCGCACATGGCAACTCACTGTCTATCATGTCCTTGATGAATGCAGCGCGCTCTGCAGCTGTCGTCGCATCCACCTGCTCCTCCTCCTCTCTGATGTCCTCGGCCAGCTTGTCAACCACAACCCTGCGTTTGACCAGGTCAAGCGTTTGTTGACCAGGCAAAGATGGGGCCAAGCACCATGACGCCTTGGGAGTATCAACCACGCATCAGCATGCCTTGCATGACATGCCCAAGATGAATAAATCATTATGACCACACTCCAGACCACACTCCAAGCAGAAACAACAGACCCATGGTCTCATACATGTCAGACCCTGTCCATGTGAACTCGCCCCCTCACACTGGTCACACGACGCACCTGTCACCCAGTTCATCGTAGTCAAACTTGAACTGGTCCTTGAACTTGTCTTGCTGCGCAAGCTGCTCATCCAGGTCCAGCCCTTGAAATGCCGCACCCTCATCCTCCAATTGTCCGGGTTTAGACTCTGCTTCCCCGTCCCCTTTTGCCGCGCCGTCTGCCCCAGCATCCCCAACAACTGACACAGCTGTTTTGACCCCCTCTGAGTGTGCTTCCCCCAACTCTGCCTGCTGAGCCTCGCCCCCAGGCAAGTCCTCCACATCGATGACCTGTGGTCATGACGGATCAGCGCGCGGCAGTGGCCATCTGAGCGTCAGAAGTGAAGAGTGAAGAGAACAATGCCCCCCACCCCGCAGCTTCTACATGCTCGAGCTCATGTGCAGCTGCCCCTCAAGGCGCGCTTTTGCCAGGCCGAGGGAGGGCAGCTTGTGCTTAGAACAGCTACAGCTGGAACAAACTAAGCAGTGCAGTACAAACTGTACAATATAGTACGGTGCAACGAGCCACATCGCATAGCAGTGCAGTACTGTTCGCACCTCCCCATCGTCCTTGAACACATCAAATGACTCAGCTGCCTCCTCGCTGAGGCCCCCTTCCGGGTTGAGCTCCACGCCCCCTGTGTTCTGCCCATCACCATCAGCTGCCTGGTCATCTGCCATCAGCCGCCGCCTGCTGCCCCCGCCCAGCCCAACCTCCCCTGACTCCCCTGCCCCATCCTCGCCCTGTGGGAGGCCCCCCTCGCCGATCCCCTCTGCCTCCTCATCGTTGACAGACATGAGCCGCCGCCGTGCTGTCCCACCCGCCTTCAGGCCCTGCTGTGACGGGGGCTGCTGGAGGTGCTCTGCCTGTGTGCCGGGTGGAGACGCTGTGGCTGTGTCTTCATCCGCTGGCATGTTCACGTGGCCCTCCTGCAAGCGCACGGCAAGCCAAAAGGCATGATGCAGGGCGGGCATGCAATGTCTGTACTCCGTACCAGGTTCGCAAGGAGGGTGAATGCATAGTCAGACACGGCCTCAAGGGCCAGTCTGTCTTCAGCTGCTGCACTTCTGGAGCCCCGCTGGGTAGGCCTAGCCATCACCACACTCACAGTCCCCAACTGCATGCTCTCACACCCCAGCGCCAGCCCTGTGATTCAGATGCTGGCACCCTTGTCTTTTTCTTAACCGCTTGGGTTGCTTAGCTTCAACGCCAGCATGGCCGAGCATTGACCCAGTCAACGCACCGCGTCAGCCAGGCCCTGCTCCTGAAGATACTTGATGAGCTTGTTGTAGAAGAAGCTGCTGGCAGCCTGTGTCTCAGCCAGCAGCTGCTTCACTGCGGCCTTCCCAAACTTGTTCCTGCAGGAACAAAGCCGAGCAAGGGAGCAAGAGCATGGCTTGCTCAACACTTGCTTTTTCAACTTGCTTTTCCGACTTTTTTTCAGCTTGTGTTTCCATGCTGTCAATGGACCAGCATGCCACGGGGCCAATGTCACAGATGGACCTACAGGCAAGCCCATGGATTTGCGTCCTGCTTCGCCTGATTTTGGTGCCCTGCAGCAAGCTCTTGCCAAACCAGGCCCCACCTCCCCAACCTATATGCGCTCGACCAACATGTGACATGTACTGCTGTGTCCTTCTTGCTGCACGGTGGTGTACTGCACACCTGTACAACTTCATTTTGGCCACATACTCCTCCAGCTTCTTGGTGGTGTCAGCTGCTGGTGGGCTGCCGTCCAGCCCACCAGCCGCGCCCTTGTGCGGTGCCTTGGGCCCAGGCGGTGGGGGCGGGACGTGCTTGCTGCTGCAGGTGACATGGCAGAGTGCGCGTGTATGCAATCCATAATACCTCCCGCCCGCCTCAGTTCTAACCTGCAGCACCTAGCATCCCCTTCTCATGTTTGCCTGCACATCCACATGCAGTCAATTCTGTCCTGGAACGTCCTGATGTGTCCTACTGTGCTTCCCAAGTGCTGTGGATGCCGTGTGTAATCACTCTGTGTACGATCTATTACCGCACAACCCAGCCATGTGCTTGCCTTTACCAGCGAGCTTCCCACACTCTGGCAGCTTCCCACATGCTTAGTTGCTCACCCGCCCATGCTCTTGCCAGTCACCAGCTCGTCACCATCCGTCACATCTGGGTGCGAGTGGTCAGTGCCAAGGTTCTCCGGGTCGAGGCCCTTGAACCACTGCTTGCGCACTTTCAAGCGCGGCACGCTCAGCCGCTCTGTCATCTGCTCACCCTGCCGGTGCAGCAGTGGAGAGGCGAGAGGGAAAACAGGGAAGCAACAGGGTCAGCGCATGGCATTGTACGTCAGGCAGGCCATGCGCCAAGCACACCTTCAGTCACAAGACCCTGAAAAAGTCTCATTGACAGTTTTGAAAACCGACCGTGCGCATCTTATGAGGATTGCGCCATTCAAATGGACCTGTTTCAGCCAACTACCCTGCCCCAGCCGACCGACCTGCTTCAACAGGTGCCCTGCTCAGCTCACCGTGTCCTTGAAGAACAGCACCTCTCCATCATATGTGGCCATGAGGATGTCCCTGACCCCATCGAAGTCAATGTCATACAGCAGAGGACTGGAGTGCGTGGTCGACTTGTGGAATGCAGGCCACCCCACGGCCTGTGCACCATCAGGCGCTTCGAGTACCTGCAGCCGGTGATCATGTATGCATGGTACTACCATTGTGCACTATGTACGCTGTGATGTGCCCACACGCTGTTGTGCAGAATGCAGCATGCTTGACATCGCACACATGCGCATGGGTTGCTGCGGCAGGGTGGCGCCATGCATGTCGCCAAGACAAAACCCTCCTCACCTCCAGGTAGTGCACAAAGGACGGGACCACGATGTCTTTGCGGCCATCACTGTACAGGTCCGTGATCAGTGGGGTTGCGTAGATGCTGCTCGAGACCTCTGACATCCACTTGAGCTCCACGTTCTGAGGACATATGTTCCGAGGTGCATCCTCCTCAAGCCTGTGCACACAACGTAAACGTCGATCTGATGAACGCCGAATCGTTGGCTTGGCCTACAGCCCTCACGTCAAATTCACATCTTACAAGGCGCCATCTCTGTCCAGATCTGCCTGGTTCCTCATGAATTTGTTGTCCTCGAACGCAACATGATCATCCTGAGCGATGGGTGCTGAGAGCTGAGCAATGCAGCCATGCAGCTGGCCGATGACGAGCATCAGCGCAAGCGCTGCGGCCCGCTCGCTGCGCCCTGGTCTTTGAGACCTCGTCATGTCTGAGCAACGCTGCGCTACATGGGTGGATGTTGAAGAAAAATCTGTGCTGCTCTTCTGTTCGCGGTACCACCCGTTTCTCGCCATCATTGTGGGCACCCAGTGAGCGGGAGCCCGAGGTGCTTGGAAGGTGGGGTCCAGCTTGCACAGCACGTAGCCGCGTTCGTATCTACTGCCACGGCACTTGGACATACACCCTGCCGTGATCTGACACCCACTTATTGAGCACACAGCTTTGCAAAATGTCGTGGCAAGAGTATGTTGACAACAACTTGATGTGCCCTCTGGACTCTGAGAATCGCACGCTCGTCTCGGCTGCGCTGGTGGGGCTAGACGGGTCCGTTTGGGCCAAGAGCGAACAGTTCCCCGACTTTACGCCGGCAGAGGTAGGCGCAACAGCATATTGGATTTGGGGTTCTGTCGCAGATCTGTGTGGGTCCCAACTTCCAGCTGGATCATGCGCTGCGCAGGTGGAGGCAGTGAATGCTATCCTGGCCGGGACCAACCCAGGTTCTTTCACTATTGGGGGCGCTAAATACATGGTGCTGATGAGCGACGACCCAGAGACCAAGCTGCGGGGCAAGATTAAGAGCGGGGGCTGCTCCGTCAGCAAAACCGGCAAGACCCTTGTCGTGGGCATCTGGACGGAGCCCATCACAGCTGGCATGTGCAACAAGGTCGTGGAGGTGCGTACGGAATGGAAGTGCAAGAGATGGACAGTGTTCGCTGCGTGGCTTCAAGCTATCAACCCCGCAATGATGAGAGGTGGTCTGATCTGCTGCATGTTTTCCCACCTGCAGACGCTTGCGGAGTACCTTGTCAGCGTGGATTACTGAGCACGTGGCGCGCAATAGAGATTGTGGGTAGCAGGCAGCTGGGCGTCCCGAGGCTGTTGGCGCATGGGCTGGCAGAGGCGATGCGGCGTGACGTGGCCACCTGCCAGGGGACACCACCAGGGTGCCTAGGCTGCCCAGAAGAAGCTACTTGCTAGACATGCCAGTGTCTGTTGTGCTGCTTCACACTGCCATCGCAGGGTGGCAGCAGGAGGGACAAGGTAGGCACTGACACATGCTGACAGCTGAGCCACAACTGGGCACTCCCTTGGTTGCTTGTACCGCGATGCGTGCGCAGCAGAAGTGAGAACTTCAAGGAGAGGGCAGGGATTGGGGTAAGGCATGAAGGCGTGGGGTTTGGTGGTGGCGCAGGCGCATGCTCATGGTGCATGTGCAGCTCAGATAGGCAAGGTTCGGGCTGCGGCCAGGCTCAGATGAACCCGATTGATGTGCAAAGACATTTTGCAAGTGTCCGTCCGCAATTGAAAACTTGTGTATTCGTGTATATGCGCGATTTAAGTTGCAGCTGACCACCAGGCAGCTCACGTGACTGAGGAGATCATCATGCCCAGCTTGGCATATGACCGAGTCACTGTTTACACATGCCTGAGTGCCAGTCTGTATGTCTTGCCTGCATCAGTGCATCTGCTTATAATGCAGTCTGCATACTTTCACGATACTTTCAATTCTCTGATGCTGCACCTAATCAGCCAGGTCAAGCTACCAAGCTACTACCTACTCCTACCATGTGCCCCCACCTAGTTGTTTGTGCCGGTCATGTGCAGCATTTTGATAGCTGCCGCACGGATCATACACTGTCACCCAAACCCAACCAATCGCGTCCACCACCCGCTTCAGCAGGCCTGTAGCAGGCTTGCCAGCACAGGGTTGTGTGCAGCGTCTGACTCCAGCTTTGACAGCAATTGCTGGGCAGCTGTCAGGGCCTCTCCACACTCCCCTCCCCCTGCCCCGAAGCCTTGCAGGGAAGTGAAATCCTCCAGGAACTTCCTTACACGCTTGACAGCTGCCGCCTCCTGCTCCTCAGCTGCACTGCCAGCACCTGCTGAAGCTGCACGCTTGCGTTTTGCACTTGCAGCCTGCGCGCACGCCGGGCACCGCGCACAGTCATGAACCAGATACTCCAGGTTGCAGAAAACATATCATAGACCGAGAGCTGGTCAGGGGCATGACGGAGTGTGAACAAGAGACATATCTTCACATATTATACATAACGAAGTGGGATGACGGGAACACAGCCATATGGAGGGGGCAAAGCTGCATTAAAGGGGTGTGCCTCACCTTAAGCCCAGCCACCTCAGTGCCCTCCAGCTCGGCCAGCTTCTCACGTGCCAGTGCTACAACAGCTGGTGGGAAGCTGGCGGACTCGGCCACCTGCGCCACAGGTCAGACGTGCGCCACAGGTCAGACGTGCGTTATACACACAACCCCAGTCACCTCATTGGACCCTGTGTCACACTGAGCATGCCGCAGGTCATGTGCACTTCGGCACAGGTCTTGAGTTGCATGATGCGCTTCACCAAGGGCCTAAGAACAGGGCCCAGAACAGAGGCTCGCAGGAACAATGGAGGTGACCCAATCTAGCGGGAGTTGTGGGAGCCATTCGAGCATAGTCACCTGGATTCCAAAGGACTGGTCACACGCGCCCTCCTTGATTTGGTACAGCATGGTAAGGCGGCCAGTCGCAGGGTCGACCACGGCAGAAACATGCTTGTTGGCCACACCTGTGAGGTGCAAGGAGGAGCAGGCCAGGAATGAAGCAGAAACACGATGTGGCCCCAGCTCTTGGCCAGGTGGATGGTCTGCTTCATGCGCACACTGAAGAAATGCTGAAAACAATGAGCTGCTGGCGTCTCAGGCATGAGGAAACAATACACATACACTACATACTGTGCCATGTAAGCGCAAGCTCACGCTTTTAATCCATAAGGAGCAGTGGACAGAAACCCAAAGGGCTGCTGACATGAATGCCCTTGAGGTCATCGGCGCTTTGACTCTGACAGTCACCTCACTCACCCCCTGGCCCCGTGATCTCCGTGAGCTCATGGAAGTGGGTAGCGAAAAGAGTGGGGGCGCCGATGCGCTCCATGATATGCTCCCCAATCGCCCATGCGAGGCCAAAGCCGTCATACGTCGATGTGCCACGGCCCAGCTCATCAATGATGATGAGTGATGCGGGTGTGGCGCCCTGTGGGTGCAGGTCGTGTTCGGCACGGTGCGGTGCGCCAAGCAGGACAGAAAAAGTGAGAGGTGGGGCAGGTATTAAGGGCGCGAAAGTGTGATGCAGGTCGGGAAAAAGCCATCGGCAGAGCGCTCCAAGGCAGCTGACAGGCAACAGGCAGGCACGTGCACACGCCGGCAGGCGGATGGGCAGGCAAAGAGGCGAGCGGGCTGTCAGACGATGAATCAGCAGTCAGACCACCAACCAGGCAGTCAGACAGGTAGGCAGCACACCTTGAGGATCGCTGCTGTCTCCAGCATTTCAGCCATGAACGTCGACACGCCGCGTTGCTGGCAGTCTCCCGCGCCCACACGCGCAAAGATGGCGTCACGCACCTGCACAGCAGGCATGGGCATCAGCAGCTTGTGGCTCAGGATTCCCACGCTTGTTCAGTAAAGTTATGAAGTTGTGACTATAGCCAGTGTAGGGCTGCACCGCAGCCCTGACCGCTGAGTAATGGCATCACAGCACAGGGCCAGGTCTCGTGGGGGCAAGCCTGATAGGGTCGGGTCACCTCACACCAGTTTTGACCACAGCGTTTGGAACACTTCAAGGAAGGGGAACAAACAGAGCTGGTGAGTTGCGGTGCGATGTGCTTACATGCAGCGTCAAAACCCCTTGCCTAGCAGGATTGACCAAACAAAGGATATAATAATAATAATAATAATAACACAGCGTTTCACAGATGTGTCTGCATGCCGGAGCCTGACAGTCGTTATCCAAACACAAGCACTAGAGGACCAAGCCAGCCCGAAATACCGGGAGCCGCCCCACTACAGCACCACAGCAAACAAAGGATATGAAGCCTTGAATTTTGAGAATTGCTCAGCAAGCCCGCGCCACCACTTACTGCGATACGTGCAGAATCGCATGGCACAAAGCAGCCCGCCTGCGCCATGAGGACTGCCACGCCCACCTGTGTGTGCACACCATGCCGCACACAGCACCAACATGCATGCCGCAAATAATCACGTGCATCCACAGTTCTACACACATTGCTGAGTGAAAAGGTGTGAACACAAGCTGTTGAGCAGATTGAGCAGGCGCAATGGGGGGTGGGCAACGCATGGAATGCTCAGGTGTGCAGCGCTGCCAGATCAACTATGCCACCCGTGCACACGGCAATGCAGTACAAGTGAGACAAGGCGGTGCACCAGCAACACAATGCAGTACATGGCGGTACACCAGCAGTACGTACCTGGCGGATGTACGTTGACTTGCCGCCCATGTTAGGCCCCGTGATGATGGTAAACCACGACGAGCCACGCACCTATGGAAGAAGGGAGCAGGCAGGGGAGTTGATAGGCAGGTGAGGACCCTGTCAGGCATGTGCAAGACATGTTCATGATTTCTGGTGAGTTCTCATCAACATTCGTAAGCTTTCCATGTCGAAAAGTGATCGCTCAACCTCCAACATGACGATAACGTGTCCTATCGTGCTAAGTTGCTGACAAATACGCGCGTGGCGCCCCCATAACCGCCTCACCAGCTCGCAGTCGTTGCGGATGAACTCCACGCCGTCCTGCGCCTCCACACACGGGTGCCGGCATCCCTCCAGCGCGACCACACCCTCACTCGACGCCAGCATCTGCAGGTGTCCACCATGCAAGCATAGCGCAGCATCGCTCAGAGGCACCAGAGACCATGGGCCCAGCAAAGGATGCATGCACACCTGTCCTACACCCAACTGAAATCCTGCCGGAAATCCAACACAGCCAGCAGGGCCAGCTGGGTTGCAAGGCACTGTGTCTTGCCAACATCCTG
The DNA here is from genome assembly GCA_001662365.1 of Chlamydomonas applanata. Classification (NCBI taxonomy): domain Eukaryota; kingdom Viridiplantae; phylum Chlorophyta; class Chlorophyceae; order Chlamydomonadales; family Chlamydomonadaceae; genus Chlamydomonas; species Chlamydomonas applanata. The sequence goes on along the minus strand of BDCZ01000006.1, from coordinate 90,498 downwards.
CCTCTTTGCGCCTCTTTCCCTATTGGTTAGTAGGCACCGGCCCACCAGACCAGCTGGGTGGCAAGACTTTGTGCCGTACCACCCTCCTGCCTCCTCACCCCTCTTCACCCCTGTGTACCCTATCCAGTTGTACCGCGTAGGCTCACCTGGGGCCGCACATACGGTGTGGGCGCGTTGGCTGCGAGGTCGGCGTACCCAGCTAGAGCGTCCAGATCCGCCAGCAGCCCCGCCACCCCCTCCCACACCTCCACAAACGTCCGCGCCACCTCCACCACCTGTGGACACCACCAGCCAAGGGCATGTGGATCCATGGCAACTCTTCATGGCTGGCTGGTGGATGGGTGGCATTCATATTGCTTGTAAGCAGATGCACGCGTGTGTGAGTTCCATGCTGGACAGTTCCGGCATGGCTGCAGGTGGTGTATGTGTGCGTGCACATGCGTTCATGTCCTGGGTTTGCGTCCAGGATGTGAACAGTGGCAGTGGTGGTGGCGGTGATGCTTGGCGTTGGGGTGGAGGATCAGATGTGCGCACAAGCAACGCAAGAGCCCACATCATGGCCTTGATGGTCTACACCCCACACAACAGCGCCAAACCACAGAAGCAAGAGGCCAGCAGCTGCTAAAGGGATCTGTTGCGCATTTGGCCACACAGGATGTCCATCCTGCAGTCCCTCTCGCAAGCCTCCTGTAGCTACCCACAAGCATTCAACCCGCTCTCTCACACATGCACAGCGCGCTATATCACACTCACGTGTGCCACCAGCTCTTCCTGGACCTCAGAATACTGCGCGGCGGCCTTGGTTAGTGTGATTGCCGCCCCCTCCAGAGGCTTGTTGGTGAACCTACACCCCTCCTTGTTGGTTGACAGAGTCCTGTACCTGTGCATGCCACCCATGTGTGTGTGTGTGTGTGTGTGTGTGTGTGTTCGCACATGGGGCAGTACAGCAGCGGCATGTGAGTCAAGGTTGCCCAGTTGCTTGGCTGGGTTTGGATGTGCTCTGCGGCGTGAGCACGGCCCCTGGATGCTAGCATGAAACCCCCAGCAGAACGCCATATGCTTTGCCTCCAGGCAGGCATCAAAGTGGCCCTGTCGCCTACATTCTAATTGAGCTGCAACAACAATGTACCAAAAAGAAGCGAAGTGGGCATTAAGAAGCAAAGAAGAGTGTGAGCCTGCCAGCCCGAGCACTCACTTCGCCTGCAGCTTTGAGCGGACCGTCTTCTCATCCTTCTGAGTGATACGGAAGCAGCGCGTGCGTGTCGTGTTGGCCTTGTGCCAGTCCAGCTGCAGGTAGCGATGCAGGAGAGTACGGGGAGGGGCACCACACAGGTAAGGATGGATCATCGTGCACAGGAACCAGAATGCACAGGACCAGAACATATAACAATTAAATGCTATCATGACCTTCGGCTTGTATCATGGCTGATATGAACATGTATGAAGCAGTTAATCGCAGCACGCTGCTCACCTTGAGCTGCTTGTCTAGCTGCAGCCCCAGGTCTGATGCCACAGCCTTGGCGATCTTGTTGATGTCCTCCTCTGCCTTGGCCTGCAGGCGGCACAGCAGTACAGCAGTACATGGTGTACTTCACAAAAAAGGCAGTACAGCAGCACAGCAAAGTCAAACAACCGAAGGGATGGGCGCATGTTGACACAGAAGGCAGCGGCAATGGGCAAGGGGGATGGCACGCGCTTTGAACAAACAGGGAATTGTGTGAAGTGAACATGTGAACACACTGCCAGGTGCGGTCCAGCAAGGTGAACCAGCGTCAGAAGAAATAACACATCTAGGTTGTCTACACACGCACCTTCTCAGCTGCAAGCTCCTCCAGCCGGGCATCGTAGGAGGGGGCAATGAGGTACTCATCAGGTAGCCGCTCTAGGTCCACAGCCGCCTCCACCTGTTGCCCATCAGGTCAAACACCAGTCAAACATGCGCCCAAACAGTCAAACTGAGGATCGTAGGGTCGCAAAAGAGTCATGGCTTGAAAAATGCAGCTCGCACTGGGACGACCAGTCCGCTCATGCAGGCCTTCCGGCCACAACACAACGCAGTAAGCACTGGTTCGTGTTGAATGCAGAGTGTGCAGTAGAGCGGCGCGACCCCCCAGCATGTAGGTGCTACGTTTCTTTGGCATTGCAGCACAGCGCAGGCTGCTCAGCTACTGAAACTAAGCTCCAGGTGCTCAAAGTGCGCACCGTCCTGCAACCCTTGCCCATCTGTGCACAGGCCCACCAGCTGCTCGTTCCACACACCAGATCAGGCTATAGGTATATATATTGATACATAACAGCTGCTATAGGTATATATATTGATACACACCAGCTGCTCAAACTTGGCGAGGTGCTCGTCATCATGCGCGGTGGCGAGGGGCCCAGCATACTTGGCAACAAGCAGCTCGGCAGCAGGCCCCTCATGTGCGCGCAGGCTGTCCTCGATCTGCAGCCGCGCAGCCAGTCAATCAGGGCCGCAGCTGAATGCGTTTGATCGAGAATGGATTGAGATGCACAGAATGCACGTGAACGTTTGGTTGCTTGGACCATAGTGCCGAACTCGCAGCAGCACGTGGCCTGCGGGCGGACCTTACAGGCCGCAATCAAAGGCGCCAACAGCGGGCACCAGCCGCAGGCTCAAGGCACGAGAGCATGGAGCAGCACGCAATCAGAAAGAGGATGCAAGCATGTGTTCGAACATGAGCAGAAGCTTTTTCCGTCAGTTCAGGCGCAGGCACACGTGGCAGGAGGCCCACAGGCACCCAGAGCATAAATCATTCTCATGTGTGCAACTGTGCATGAGGTGCATCCCTGCAAAGGCACGAGCAAGGAACCCCTGCAGGTCGCACCAGTGGCAGGCGGGCAGACGCACGGTACAGGGCGCACAGGTCAGCCAGTGAGAAGCCGCGCCCTCCGTCCAGCTTCCTCACCAGCCGCTCCACGTCTGGCAGGCCTGCACTTGAGGCCAGGGGATTGAAGCAAGCCAGGCTGGAGGTGAGGCACATGGAAGCCGGTAACCTGGCCGGTAATCCACAGACTGAGGCGTGACGGTACAGTACACAAGACCCGGCCTGCAGTGCAGTACACAGCTGGCGCAGCTGAAGCACGGCAAGCACAGACGGTGCTGGTGTGGGCAGCGCCAGGCAGTCCAAGGTCCCTGAACCTCAGCTAAAGCGGGGGCAGGCTGGTGAGGTGGCTGATGCAGCTGTGGGTGGCGTCAAGCAGCCCACCCACCACGCAGGTGTGAGTCCCGCAGCCGCTCCCGCAGCTCTCCGTCACTCACAAACGCCTCCACCACATCCAGCCGCTCGTTGATCTGTGAGCATTGAACAGCGTCACCACCTCGTCACCACACACTATATGCACAGTTGATTGAAGATCGCTACAGGATCGGCCAGAGCAGACCAGGTGTACGGCGGTACAGTCGTTGTAAGTGGACGGGGACTGGTGTCTTCAAATGATACGGCAGTGCAACACACGTCATTCTAGGACAGTGCATGGCCCAGAAGCACGCAGGAGGAACATGCAGCGCAGTATCCACTACCAGCTGCTCTAGCCATGCACCAGCATACTTGATCCTGCTGCTACTATCTCGTGGTAATTGTACTTGTATTCTGACTTGTATCAGTAGCTAGTAACATCAGGCTCACCTGTACAGGGTCTACCAGCGGTTGCTTGAGCCATGTGCGCGCGCGGCGCTTGCCCATGGCAGTGCGTCCACGTGCCATGAGCCCGAGTAGGGATGCCGCAGAGTTGGCGTCATTGCGGGTGGGGAACACGTTGAGAGCCCGCTGGGCGGCCGCATCCTGCACGCATGGGCGCAAGGCACATTTGTAAGGGCACCATGAACACGTTCATACGGCTACCTACCGTCTCGTGTTTGCCCATACGAGTCAACTTCAAATCCCGCCTGCCAATCTAACCCTTGTAATACTGTGCTCATGCAACGCTAACCGAATTGCTTCAGCTGCTCGACTCACCAGCCGCATGTACCGCTTGGCGTCGTACAGCGCCAGCGACCACTTGCCATGTGCAGAGCTGTCAGCCAGCAACTCACAGTAGCCTGCAACTGCTGCCAGGGCGCTGCAGGCTAGCTTACGCTCCGTGATGTCTGGGTGGTGCTCCATGGATCCAGACTGCGAGATCACAGAGTGACCACGGTGTGAGATCAGATCACGGAGCCAAACGTGACGTAAAAGCGAGACGACGCGAAGGGAAAGGAAATGTACCACTGGATCTTGAGAGCGTGAGCCCCCGCTCCCCCTTCAGCCAACGGGCCTGCAACCTCTGTCGTGCTGGTCTTCCGTGCAGGGTTGTCACCGTGTTTCTCTGGCTGTGCTCAAGTACCCTACGAGTATGGCAGTCCCACATGGTCACACCTTGACCAGCTTGCTCATGTCGCTGTCCAGATTCTTGGCTGAGAAGAATGCCCTGCAGTCATGTGGGCGTGTTGGGGGCAACTGCTCAGCTGGAGCGAATACATGCATTGCAAGGGTGCAAGGGTGCAGGCGGCCTTCTCTGACGCGTCATTCCCCGTGCAGGTCAACTCCGTGCAGGCAAACTCCGTGCAGGCAAAGCAGGTAACATATGCTTATGCAAGCTGCGTTGCGCGCTTGGATGCTCTTGCGCAAGAGAATCAGTGGAGGAACAAGTGTGCCATAGGAGCTGTCTGAGGGAGGGTGCATGCAATGGGCCTCACTTAGGTCGATACGTGGCCAGTGCACCGCATCGCTCCAGCACATCAGCAAGCCGCCGCTGCTCGCTGGACTGCGCCGCATCATCCTTGCCCTCCTGATGGACGAGTTATTGTGTGCAAGGAGACGAGGGGAGTAAGCAGCAGGAGGAGGAGAAGGACACGGGGGGGAGGCAGGGATAAGAGAGGGAAGGATGGCAGCCGCAATGCGACATGCCAGCAATGCTTCGCGCCACTTATGTTTGCACCCCCCGGCCTTGAACCGTGCACCACTGTACCTCACACGTCACTGTCCGATCATGCCCAGGCCATTACGCAGTAGCAGGGTACATACGTATATGCAACATTCAGCGTGCAGGGACGCCATGGCCAAGTGATCAGGCAGCCGTCTTGGAGGCAGTCCCAACCGTCCCATCGCATTCAGCAGCAGTGCCCCGGCCACGTTGCACTGTTGCCCCCACTACCCATGTATGCACAGCGTTGCGTCGCGACACCCCATGGCCCTGTGATGCCATGTGACCTGTTGACATGCCTCCCACACCACCGTTCATCCTGGCCACCACCCTACGTACCCACCCAGTGCACCCACCCTCCCCGTCCCCGTCCACACCTTGCACAGCACCGCCTCCTTGGCGCCCAGCTGCACCACGACCGCCTCCAGCCCACACAATTGCTCGTCGTCAACAAACTCAGCAGCGCCCAGCCGACGACTCACAAGGTCGCAGTATGCAACACCCACGGTGCGCACGCCATCCACCACAGTCAGGTTGACTGCGGCGCAGAGCAAATTGGGGGTGGGGTGGGGTGGGGTGGGGAGGGGTGGGGGGTTGTACAGCTGTGTACATGCTGGTACATGCTTGAGGGAAATGTTTTAGGGTCGTGGTTTGAAATTCATCATCTTCCTGCCGGCTGCAGAGGTAGGGGTGTGAGGTGTGGGGATGAAGGAGAGTCAGCGTGCAGGGTGCACTGTCCAGATTGGTGGCAGGCACATTGTCATGGGCGCAGTGTAAACAACAGCGGGTGTGCAAGGCCCATACAGGCATGCGGCTGCGGCAGCAGCAGGGTTAGGCCTGTATTGTGCCTGGCCAGCACAATATGTAGAAACCTTCCTCCACTGTTGCATCACTCATCGATTGCCTTCCCCCCACGTAAGCAACTACGCACTACGCATACGTTCACCGGCTTACAGCGTACCCGATGTACAGCTGGGAGCTACTCTGTGAATTACTTCTAACCAGCAGCTAGGTACGCACCTGCAACCACAGTGGGCGAGTCTGCGAGTTCAGCACCGCTCCTGAACAGCTCCTCTTCAAACGCGCCCAGGCGGCCAGGCGACGCTGACCTGCACATGGCACAGCGGTCATTCCAACAGTGAATTGAAACCACGCAGTACAATGTGACACACGGTGTTATTGTTACTACTGCTACTACTACTACTACTACTACTACTACTATTACTGCTACTACTACTGCTACTACTACTGCTACTACTACTATTATTATTATTGTTATTATTGTTGTTATTATTATTGTTGTTGTTGTTGTTATTATTGTCATTACTGTTATATTATTATTATTATTGTCATTATTATTGTCATTATTGTCATTATTGTCATTATTGTCATTATTGTCATTATTATCATTATTATCATTATCGTTATCATTATTGTTATTATTGTCATTATTATCATTATTATCATTATCGTTATCATTATCATTATTATTGTCGTTATCATTATCATTATCATTATCGTTATCATTATCATTATTATTGTCGTTATTATTATTGTCGTTATTATTATTATTATTATTATTATTATTATTATTATTATTATTATTATTATTATTGTTGTCGTTATTATTATTATTATTATTATTATTATTATTATTATTATTATTATTGTTGTTGTTGTTGTTATTATTATTATTATTATTATTATTATTATTATTATTATTATTATTATTATTATTATTACTATTATTATTATTATTACATCAAGACAAGGGATGCAGACCTGCGCGCGGCACCGCACAGCCGCAGTCATCCACCCAACAGTTTTACAAATGAAACATGTTATACAACCTGCAGTACAACTGAAATTGTGCCAAGCCAGGCAGTCTACCTGTATCTTAATGGAATCGATGGTGCACCGCGGTAAACGATATCAAGAAATGCACATGCGGAAGCGGCAGGAACGTGAGCAGACGCACTTGACCGCCTTCCAGCTGGCGCCTGACCCGTCCCATACTTCCACTGTGTGGTCAGCTCCCTCCAGCAGCAGCTCCCTCAACACAGTCTCATACAGGTTGCGGTTCAGGGACACAGAGGGCAGGCCTCCCTTCTCACCACCCGACCCCAGGTACTTTACGACTGCATGCAAGGGTCGGGCAAGGCCGGTGCAGGATGCGTGGGGTGTGCATGGGGCAGCCTCGAGGTGGCCACAGGCCATGGTGGGCCGTGAGTGTTTGCTGGCCTGGTGGCAGCACAGGATCAACGGCAGGCAGGCAGTATGCCCGCGCATGGGCGTGCATCTGCATGGGGATGCGCTGTGCTGCATGCACGCAGAAAGCAGGCAGCGGCAGCTACATGTGCAGCAGCTGGACAGCATGGCATGTTCCACTGTCATGTCGTGCTCGCCCATACACAGATCCATTATGTGCACAGCTGGGCGACATGCCTCACCAGCTGTCGTCTTGTAGAAGGTACGAGCTATGAACAGGGCATGATCGCCGTGCACCGTGTAAAAGCCCTGCAGTATAAATACAGACAACCGCAACTCATGACCCCTCTGACACGCAGCATGCATGCCATGGCACTCGATGCAAACCTGTGTTGCCTGACCTTGCGATCAAAGAAACGAATCTTCTTTTCCTCCTGCACATACATTCAAGCGCAAGCGTCACGTTTCGGTTTGCCATTCAAAAGTCGATCAGCTGTTCCAGAATAGGGGCCCTTCAGTCGCGATGAGCAGCGTACCTGTGGTAGAGTTCTGTGCCATGAGACGAATCCGTTGCTATCTTTTGCATCAAGGGTCAGTTCAGGTGGGGCATTGCCCTTCACCTCGGGCACCTCCTCGTCGTCAGCCATGCTTGATTCAATCCTTCAGCTGCAGTTTGAGCAGCTACTCAATCCCGTTTCCAGCGGGATGGTAAACCCTGCTCAACTAATCCTGAACCCTCATCATCCTTGATCACATGCACTGCGGGCACCAGTAGGTCCTGTGTATAGCAGGTCATTGAGGATGTACCAGGCCCGTGAGGATGCTGGATGCATCCTCAGTTGCATGTCTTGGTGTGTATTTGAATGTCAGCTCGTGCGGCTTGCAAATTCATGTGCCACCCAACGAAGCAGCCTGCAACAGGCAAGACTTTGGCAAGCTGAGTGCCTTGGCAGGACCTGCAGACATGATTTCTTTGTGGAAGGGTGTGGCTGCGTGGTGCGAACTGTGTGCACACCACGCACTGCAACCATTTGTTTGCGCTGCCCTACGGTGTGTCAGCTTGCCCATGTTCAGCAATGTGCCTGTCTGGAATGTTCTTCGCACACAATGTGCGGCTGGTGCGTCACAGCCAAACACGCAGTAGCACAGATCAGGTGGGTGTACTGCCCTGTTTCATGTGCCCTGCCCTTTGAGGCATCGTGTGCTGGTTCTTTAGGCGCCTGCACTACACGCACGCGTGTTTAACTATTCAACTTACTAACGCACACAGCACAGTTCAAACTTCAAGCACCTTCCTGGACCTGCATCTGGCCCCAAGCATGCAACGTTGGCTGGGAGAAAAGCGATGCGCAGCACTGCCTACTATGATAATCCTGATAAGGCTGTATGCATCGAAAACGAGCGAGTGAAAAGAAGTGGCCTTGAGAATGACTGGGGACATACAGCGGCGAGGTGTCTACCAGGATCCAAGCTTGTTCTCGGCACTGACTTACAGCTGGTGCAACAAGTTCATAAAGCAGGCAAATCGGCAGGGCAGGGCATCGAACGAAGAGATAGTAGCTGAGCACGATGCGAGGGATTTATATCCACCCAGGCTCGAGGCGCCCAAGTGCTCTTCTAGGTTCGAGGCAGCATACAGATTTGATGGGTCAGGCAGCAACCTGTTCTGGACCCTCATTGGGCTTTACAAGCACTACCTTTATAAGCAGGCGTTTGCGGTGTCCTTCCTCGTCGTGGCGAGGTAAATGCATGCAGTTTCCGTTTGCAACCACATGCTTTTTCCCGCAGTGTGGTGATGCGCACCTCACAAGGCAGCCTGCCTTGACATCTCTGCTGCCCTGCGTGCCTGCTCGTGGCTTAATGCACGCTTCACTGCATGGCAATGGCGCATGGGCGCGCAGCATTTACGATGTGCTCATGCGCTGCTTGCCTGCGTGGCGTGCGTGCCTACGCCTCACAACCAACGGCCTGCGCCCGCTGGGCAACTGCTGCGCAGGCTTGCCTCTGCAGTGCTGCTGCGTGAGTTTCTGCGCTGGCTGACATCCGGGAATGGCACCACATGGCATGGCATCGGGTTAGCATGCGCCCTGGGGGCGTCCGCACTGCTCCAGACCGTGATGAACCACCAGCAGCCTTGGTATGGCAACCTGCTAGCCGTAGAGGCGCGCAATGGCGTGACAGCCGCTGTACATGCCAAGTCTCTGCGGCTGAATGCCACCTCAGTCTCACATGTGTCCCCGGGTTTCATCGTAAATTTGGTGGCCAACGATGTGCGATCCTTCGACGAGTCCACCTTCCTCTGGTGGGTGTTGTAGCATTTGTTAGAGCCAGAGTTGGTAGCATTCCATCTGGCTGACTCAGCCATACAAGGGCAGTCACACGCCTTGCTGGTAGCCATGTGTCATTGATGACCTGGCTGTGTGTACGTACGTCTGTCAGCAAGCACCACGCAGTACATCTACGGTATAGGACGGCGCCGACGGAGTCCAGCACACCCGCGGCAAGCACGCACCACTCACAACTGGTGATGCCTACACCAAAGTTTTAAACAATGTGATTTATCGTGCGTATTACGCAGGATGTTCCTGTGGGCTGGCCCTCTGGAGCTGCTGGCTGTGCTCATCATGGTGGGCCTCCAATTAGGCTGGGTCCCTGCACTGGCTGGTATCTCAGCCACCATCGCCCTCATCCCAATTCAGGTGCGGCACGGCCTCAATCATCAATGTCTGCAGCCCGTGGCGTCACCCACTGGCACCTGTCCACATGGATTATGACTCCATATGCAGGCCCAGGAACCCTTTGAACGGGCTCTATTGCGCTGTATCATGCCCGGGGCTGCCTAAAGCGTCCACATACATGCCAGTTTGGCGCGGGGTTGAGGCAATCCGGAGTGATTTTCCAGCTACATTCGTGCTGGCAGTGGACGATGCTTGTCAGGGCGGGGCGCGTAGGGCACAAGCGTGTCTGCATAATGTTTCAGAGGCGCTAATACGGGGATTGTTTACCAAACATCTGGCCTGGCACCACCTGGCACTACATGTCACCTCGTTGAAAGGCGCAAGCACCAGCCACGATGGACGCACAATGTAGTTAACAGGTAGATAGTTTCACGTTGTCGCTGTATGTTCGGCAGTAAACTGTGTGTTCGACACTTTATGATAGTGCCATCTCTTTGAGTCCTGAGAGAGACTCTCGAGCACGCTAGACATCTAGGGGACTCCTGGTTCCAGCGCATACATTGGCGCCTGTGCCCGTGACCTGCAGCCCATGAAACCACCATGCAAGCCCCATGTGGTCGACCATGCAGGCGACCACAGGGCACGTCCCGGACATGCCCCCGGCCCCGGCGACACGCGCGCCGTCACCGCCGACACGTATCTAGCATTCGCGGCCTGCTTGGGCATTTTCTGCAGTTTCAGCATTTCCACCATTTCCATTTTCACACATTTCACCGACATTTCACAAGTACAAACTTTTTTTGTGCAGCAATACATGACTGCTTCACTGGCTGTGTGCTTGTGCAGTCGGCCCTCGTGAAGCCGATTGCCTCCATCCGCCGTGCAACCGCCGTGCGCACCGACGAGCGCGTGCGTCTCATGTCAGAAGCCATCCAGGTGCGTGTGAGGATGCCATGCTGCAGCACTCCTGAGAGTGCATTTGTGAGGATGCGGTGTGCGTCACATGGGGAGAATGCTGGCATACGTTGATGCATGCACGCATCAAAGGGGGGCGCGCTTCAAGTTGGCTTAAATTGATGAAGATGTCTGATGGGCTGCCAGCTTGTGTCAGCATGTGTCGTCGTGGCAGGCCAGGCAGGCCATTCCAGACTTCGGCATGCTGGCTGAGACACACCTGACATGCTTGCCGTTGCCAGGCTGTTGACGTACGCCACTCTTTTGGCACAGGGCGCGTTGGCCTGCAAGATGCTGGGGTGGGAGGACCCTTTAGCGGAGCAGATCAAGCACCTGCGCAACAATGAGACCTCCCAGGTGAGTGAAGAGTATCAGGGAGGGCGCTGCTGACAACCTTGATATGCAAGTGAATGACAGAGCAAGTGTGTATACTGCTGCACGAGTGGATCAGTGTAATGTTGGGTGAACAAATGGTAAAAGGGGGTGGTGAATGAGCGACCGGATGGTCTCATTAGGCTCAGCCTCAACACTCCCAGTAACCTTGAATCCTGTGCTGCAGAAGGCGCCCCAGGGAATACGAATGGCCCTCAACAGCTGAGCTGAGTGCTTTTGCCCACGCGCATTTGCATTCTCACGCCTCATGGCCCCTTCCCACCCTGCTACCCTCCTGCAGATTGCGCGTATGCTGCGCGTGCGTGCGATCAACCAGGGCATAAACTTCACGGTCCCCAGCGTCGTGACTTTCATCACCTTTGTGGTGTACCGGCAGCAGGCGGGCATGCTCAGCATCCCTGCTGTCTTCTATGCGCTGTCGCTGCTGCAGCTGCCGCGCCGAAGGTGGGCACAAGGCAGCAAATTCCCTTGCAAGTGCTGCCACATGGCTCCCTGTGGATGTGTGCTACCCGTGCTGTCTACAGTATGCTGTGCAGCATGCGTCCCATGCCGGGTGGCCAGGTGGTCTGACGGGTGCCTCCCTGCTGCCTCCCTGCGTGAACATAGATCTGCTTCACTGCTTAGGTTACAGGGAGATAGCTGTGTGTACACAGCTATATATGCATATGCATGAGATGCTCGTTTGCATTCAGGCTGGGTTTCAATTCCCGCTATCCTTCTATCGGCATGCGCATCCTGAGTCCTCTCTGCCCCTCCCACCTGCCCTGCCTCCTCCTGCAGCATGCTCTTCTTCGTCCAGGGTATCCAGGCAATGGCAGAGCTGTCAGTTGCACTTCGTCGCTTTGAGTCCTTCCTCCAGACGCCTGAGCCTCCCGAGCCAGCCTACATGGAGGTGGGGCGGTTCTGCATGGGGTGCATGGTGGGCTGCATGGGCTCATGATGCCGGAAAGCAGTGGGAGGATCCAGAACAGCTGTGACACGGTTTGGCAATCCATCCAAGGGCCTGCATGTGTCCCAAGTCTTCATTGGCCACATTGTGTATCCCCTGGCCAGGCATATCCATATCGACATGATGCGTTGATGGCTGCTGTGTTTGTCATGCTGCTGGTGCCCATTCAGCATGCAGCGTGTGGTGTTTGAAACGACTGCAGTACACGCATGCCATGCTGCAGGCCGCCGGCAGCGGGCTGGGCAAGCCAGATGGGACCGTGGCGATGCGTGGGGCGACCTACGACTGGTCACGTCCTTTCGGGGATGCTCGTGTGCTGAGCACCATGCCCACCCTGCCTGCTGGCACCAAGCCACCACCTATTAAACCTGGCGTGCCCGGCCTTGAAAAGAAAATTGGAGCAGACAGCCATGAGCACAGCAACGGCAACGCAGCTCCCAACATTCTGCATGAAGTACAGTTTGAGCTGCGGCCGGGGGAGCTGCTTGGGATCTGTGGTGAGGTGGGCTCAGGCAAAACCACCCTTCTGAGTGCCTTACTGGGTGAGATCCAGCCTGTGGCGGCTGCGGCTGCTGCGGCGAATGCAAAGGCCACCAGCACCGCCCCGGGGTACAGCATCAAGCCTGCGCCGGGTGCAGATGGCCGTGCCGTGATCCGAGGCTCCCTCGCGTACTGCTCCCAGGTGGGCAGTACAGGCAGTACAGCAATACAGGCAAACATGACGTACAGACAGTACTGCTCCAGCATCGCACTGGAGGCTAGCCCCTGTTACTAGTAGACGTTGTAGTGTACAGGTGTGCGCTGGGGAGTTGGAGCTACACGCATGTGGCTGCCACACTGCTGTCCCCCCCCCCACCCAAGCATTGATTCAATCTGTTCAAGCATGGGCTGATGCCGTATGTACTGTTCCACCCTCATCTCAGGTGCCCTGGATCGTTTCTGGTACGGTGCGCGACAACATCACCTTTGGGGCGCCTTTCGAGGAGGCCTTCTACGCCCAGGTGAGATCCCTGCATTATCTTCAACCCACAGTGCTGGCTATGTCTGTTTTACGCCATGTGTGTGACAGCCTCATTTGGGAGTGCAGGAAGGCATGCTGGCTTGCGCATGCTCTGGGTGAGCAGGTGCTACTAGTTCCATACTCACATGTCCGCCATGCAGGAGTGGTGTTGCTCACGCCTATCCGCTGCGCCTTGTGCACTCACCCGCCCACCTGCGTGCACACAGGTCATCCATGCAGCCTGCCTGGCCACAGACATTGCTGCACTGCCAGCTGGCGACCTCACGGAGCTCGGTGAGCGAGGCATCAACCTGAGCGGCGGCCAAAAGGCTCGCATCGCGCTCGCGCGTGCCCTGTATGCACGCCCAAAGGTCGCCCTTCTGGATGATCCCCTGTCAGCAGTGGATCCGGCAGTGGGTGCGGCCCTTTGGTCCAGAGCAGTGGGGCCTGGCAGCTTACTGGAAGGCACCACCCGAATCTTGGTGACACACCAGCGCCAGTACCTGCCACGTGTTGACAGGCTGATGGTTCTGAGGGAGGGCAGGGTGGTGGCGCTGGGAACGTGGCAGCAGCTCCAGGCGATGAACCTGCCCGAGCTCGCTGCAGCCACAGAGGCCGGCATGCACATCGCGGATGAGCAGGAGGAGGAGGCCGGGGAGGGAGGGGCGCAGGCGCGCGGCGCAGATTTTGCAGGCATCAAGGGTGCTGCTGGGCAGGTGTTATCAGCTCTGGTGGATCAGAATGTGGCGGGCACTGGTGTCGTGGCTGGAGGGGCAGTGGAGGAGAGGTTCGGCAGGAGCAGCTCAAAATCTGGGTCTGAGCTGAGCACGAGCTCCAAGACCGGTGATGACAGTGACGAGGATGGAAAGAAGCTGGAGCTGATCAAGCTGTTGCCAGCCTTCACCCTCAACAGCCAGTCCACAGCAGCAGGCACGGATGGCTTGTCACAGCTGCCTCGAGCACCCGGCCAGCAGGTAGCAAATGGCCCCGGCCATCGCCACCACCTCTCGCGCTCAGGTGCCTCCATGCTGCACAGCCAGCCTTCCCACCGCTGGTGGCCACGACTAGGGGGTGGGGACGGAAGGGGTGTGTATGAAGAAGGCCAGAAGGTGCAGGGCGGCCAGCAGCAGAGCAATGGCGGTCCTGTGGACACAGCAGTGGAGAGGGAGGATACTGCTCTGCTGGGTGGTGGGAGTGCCAAGCACGGCAGCAAAAAGGGGAAGGGCAAGAGCAAAACCTCGTCGTCCTCCTCCACGGCCCCAGGGGCCTCTAAAGAGGATGCTGGGCGGCTGGTGCAGACTGAAGGGAGGGCTCAGGGCAGTGTGGGGTGGGATGTGTACGGCCAGTACTTTCTTAAGATGGGTACCTTTAATGCAGTCATCATCCCAATCCTCACATTCTCAGCCCAGGCAGCCTACCTGGCCAGCACCTACTGGCTGTCTGAGTGGAGTGCTGCACCTCCGGCTTCGCAAGCAGACCCAAAGTGCGCACACACTGTGCCGTGACGAGTCCTTGCTGACTGCATTTCAACCCAACCCACCCGTTCGCGTGAAGCTGGATGTGTGCGTACGACATTCATGCTAAACCCTGCGACTGTGTCAGTAACATTTGTGGTGTCTTGAGTCGTTTCAAGTATAAATTCTCGCACACTGCTTGTTTGCACGCAGGTGGATGCGTGTGCACGGCATCCTCACTGGTGCCATTACGTTGACTGGCATCTCCCGCGCTCTTGTCTTCTTCCGCGCAGCGCTGCGGGCCGCGACACACGTTCACGATGTCATGGTGCAGCACCTGCTGCGCGCACCGCTCCACTTCTTCCACACCAACCCCACCGGCCGAGTGCTCAATCGCTTCTCCAAGGACCAGGGCATTGTGGACGAGTGGCTCCCCAATGTACTGTTTGATGCAATCCAGTACAGCCTCATGGTTGGGGGCGGCTGGATCATGGTTGCGATTGCGGTGCGTCCGCCCCTACCCTTGACTAGCCATTATAAGTGTATGTTTATCTAGGCTCTGTTTAGGAGGGTTGGTTGGCGTGCAGCTCTTGGCTTAGGCTTCAGTTAAAGTCAGAGCAGGAAGGGACTGCCACTTTGGTGTACGTATAGGTTCACTGGGGTGTATCAAATGTGTGTACCTGCGCTGCTGCTTCAGGACATCGTGCTTCAAGATAGGGCTGGACTGTACCATGGACGTACTGCCTGCCTCAATGTCTACATCTGTACCTGCATCTTTGCATGTGTGCTGCTTGCACATGTACCGCCCTCACCTGTACCGCCTGCAAACTGTACCGCAGGTGCCGTACGTCATCCCTCTGCTACTCCCCCTGGCAGCTATCTTTGTCTGGTGGCGTGCGCGCTACATGGCCGCATCCCGGGAAGTCAAGCGCTGGGAGTCAGTCACACGATCACCCATCTACTCCCTCATCTCCTCCACACTCAAAGGGCTGCCAGTGATCCGGGCGTATGGGGCACAGGGCCGGTTTCGGAGCCAGCTGTTGCAGCACCTGACGGGCAACAGTGAGTGGATCTACATCTTCAATGCGATCGGGCGCTGGATCTCCTTTCGGTTGGATGCGGTTTCTAACGCTGGCGTGCTGGTCACTGCGCTGCTGGCGGCGGTGCTGCGGTGCGTGGCATTAGATGTGCATGTAGGAGTGAGAAGGCCAGGCGTCACTCAGTTGATCGCGGTTTACTCAGTGGATCGCAACATTGAAGCACAGCTGTAGCTGGTAACGCAATCGCAGTGCTGCAGTTGCTCAAAATGATGAAGAAAAGCCCCGTCTTGCAATGGTCTTTATCCTTTTGCCCTTTGGCAGTTGAAGGTGTTGGTATTATCCTGGCCAATGTGACAGCATGGTGCCATGATGACTGTGGCATTGACAGCTGCCAAGCTCACACGCCCTTCTCAAGCACGCACGCAGGCACAAGATCAGCCCTTCCCTCCTGGGCCTGGCCCTCACCCAGATGCTGCAGATGTTGGGCATCACTCAAATGTTTGTGCGCCAGTCAGCAGGTGCGCACACCCAGTAGTTGTAGATCCTTCTGTGACATGCCTGCTGCAACCCCGGGCTTGATGATGACTCATCGCTATCACTCCTCACACATCACAGAGGTTGAGAATGGGATGACAAGCGTGGAGCGAATGGTGGAGTACACCCAGCTGCCCTTTGAAGCCAAACGGGAGGCCGAAGGTGGTGGATCACCACCTTCCCAATGGCCCCGCAGTGGGGCTCTCACGTATGAGAATGTGTGGGCACGGTACCGGCCAGGCCTGCCGCCTGTACTGCAGGACATCTCCTTCTCACTCAAGGTGGGTGAGCTGGGCTGTGCAATGTTCTGCTGGTGTGCCGCTGCGGGCTGCTGTGGCAGACGCTGTTGCTTGGGCACAGGAAGCGCTGGTCAGGCACTGGTGTGTGCCAGTATTCCTAGGCAAAGCTGTTGAGCAGCAGCAGGCACCTGAGCGATCCCATGCTGTGTGCCCCATTGACCTGTCAGGTGGCACTGTACTGAGGCTTTTGATAGCCATTGTTTGCATGCGCAACCAAAGGCATGTGCAGGGCACTGACGAGCATGCTCATGCGTCTTTTTCGACTACCGGTCCTGACGGCCTGCCCCTCCAACTTGTCTCCATGCGCCAACACAGGCAGGCAGCAGCTGCGGCGTGGTGGGTCGCACAGGCAGCGGCAAGAGCTCACTCGCACTCACTCTGTTCCGTCTCATTGACGTTACTCGAGGCCGGATCCTGGTGGATGGCCTGGACATATCCAGCATTGGCATTGACGCGCTCAGGTCCCAGCTGGCCATCATTCCCCAAGATCCTGTGCTGTTCAGTGGGACTGTCAGGTGTGTTGCAGGGTGTGGTGCATGGGTGTGGTAGAGGGCGGGCTGGTGGGGAAGGGGGCGCTGTGTGATGGGTGTGCAGAGGGTTGTGGTGTTGTGTGCTACAGATCAAATGGTGGAGGGATGGTGGAGGGTGCTGGTGGAGGCAAGGTGCAAGACACGGGTGAGGACCCATCAGCAGGCGCTGTACTGCTCTGTCCTGCCATGCGCCTGCTCGGCCAGACCAGTCGAATGGCTGATGTGCGGCTGGAGCCTGGAGGTCCTGTAGCACCATGCGTACGCATGAGAGGAGTGCATGTAGGGTCACGACAGGTGCCAGCCACCTGGCCTGCCGGATCAGTGGACGGAGTACTCATCCAGTTCATCGCGCTGATGCATCCCTGGTTGTCCATTCCTGTCCCCTCTTGCCTGGATGCCGCCTGCAGGTCCAACCTGGACCCGTGGCACAAGTACTCTGATGCATCCCTGTGGGATGCATTGGAATCTGTGCAGCTGAAGCGACTGGTCAGTGGACTGGGGGGCCTGGGGGCACGCATGGGCGAGGCCGGTGACAACTTATCAGCTGGCCAGAGGCAGCTGTTCTGCCTGGCGCGCGCATTGCTGGCCAAGGCTCGGCTGCTGTGCTTGGATGAGGCCACTGCAAATGTGGACAAGGACACGGATGGGCTCATCCAGGTGTGACGTCACTGCTGTGTCTCTGCTGTAGCCGCTGCTGTGTTACTGCTGTAGCCTCTGCTGTGTCGCTGCTGTAGCCTCTGCTGTGTCGCTGCTGCTTCTTGCAACTTTGTTACTCCAATGGTTGATGCTGTGTGATCGTCTATCCCATATGCCAAACCCTGCATGTTAGCAGCGGAGTGGGTGGCCTGTTGGTCAGACAGGCATGAAATGCCCTTGCCTGAGCCCAAGCCACCAAGTAACAAACCAAGACATCACACCTCACATACCAAGACATCAAACCTGACATGCCTCGCAGGGCGCGCTGCGGCGGCTGCTCCCCCTCAAGACGGGCGTGCAGCGCGCAGATACAGCTGACACGGATGACGGTTCAGGCCGCGTACTGCTAGTGATCGCTCACAGGATTGACACTGTGATGGATGCAGACCACCTGCTGGTGCTGGGGGCTGGGAAGATGCTGGAGCAGGGGGCCCCCACTGCCCTGGCTGCCAGGCAGGGTGGCGTGTTTGCGGGCATGGTGGTGGCTGCGCGCGCAGCGGCAGCACGCACCCAGGCTGGCGTGGCGTCCTGAGCGCCCAGCAGCATGCGCCCGTGAGCAGGCTGGCCATCACTTCTTGGCGAGCTGGCATTCATTACTGGGTCTGCATGCTTGTACAGTAGCTGGACTGTACTGGCCGTACAGTGCGTGGACCGCGTAGACGACAAGCAGATCTGCAGTATCCCACAGACTGTTAGTTGCTTTCAAGGCATCTGCCCCTGTAACATATGAATTTTTGGTCACACATGTACTGCCAGTCTAAGGGCATGCGGAAGGCAGATCCCGTATGTGCTGCATGGAATGGCCAATGCGCCATGCATCGCCCATGCATGATGGGCTGTGTCTGTGTGACATGCTCAGAGTACGATGGTGCCTGCAGGACCACACAGATCAGCTTCTTGCAGCGCTGGTGCCTGGCTGGCTCGTAATAATAATAAGAATAATAACACGGCGTGTCACTGATGTGTCTGCATGGCTGGCTCGTGGCAGCTTTCAAACTACATCCTCCAGCATAATGTATGCAGTGTTCACTGAAAGTGAGCAGAAGTACACAGCATGTACGGCACTGCGATCCTGCACTAATAATAAATAGCACGGCGATCCTGCACTGATCTGGATATAAGCGCCAGCTGCCTTGTATGTGGGCCAAAACATTGTCGACATCAAGTGGTGGGGCCTGGGTGTCCTTGTAACACCAACATGTCGTTATTATCAGGTGGTGGCATGCAGGTCATCATCCGTAACATCCAGCAGGAGCGACATGAACAGGCCAAGTTCTGATATGACGACTGCACTGCCGTTTGCAATACCCCATCCTTTTTATGCTTGCTTGCAGATGTCCAAACTTGCTGGAGGGCACCAAGCGACCCTAAGCTTTGCGCTTTCTGCAGTTGATCTGCGTAATGTGTGAGAGTGATTACAGCCAGCGCACACGGATCATGGCGGATGCACGACCCAGCTGCCGCATTAACTTTACTATCCTGCTTGGGCTCAAGTTTTGGCCCGCCCGCCCTCTTCCTAACCCCCAAGGCGAAGGTGTGCGCCTTCCAACTTCACAGACTGCACGAGATCATCTACAGAAAGGGCAAGGCTTAGGTCCCCGCTTGGTGCACTCCAGCACGTCTGGACATCTGCCAAAGTTCACAGTATAAGATCAATGGGCAGCACAGCGGTAGTTTCAGTATCTGGCCCCTGTTCATTTGACCAAGGGTTATAAGGGAGCAACGACGCAGTCGTGTGTGCTGCCTGTGCTCAGATATGCACGTATCTTTGTGGCTGCTGTACTGAACAGACACCAAAATGCACCGATATGAACGAAGGAGGAACACATTATGCATGCATTGCATGCTGCAACCAGCGTTGTGTACACGCAGTTGTGATGTGAGTTCAGCCGGTGCTGATGGTAGACACGTGGTGCGTGTGCCATGCGCATGCTGCGATGAGCGCATGGTGTGCGCATGCGCCACCACACTGCATCACAGAGTATAAAGGCTCATTATAACAGTGCCATGTGCCAAGTTACGCGCATCAGAGTGGTTGTACCGTACACCTGATGATGAGAAGCAAAGGCAGGGTCCTCCAGGCAGCCATGCCTGGACCGTTCATAATCATCCTGAACCGTCCGCCTTCACACATACAGGTACGCGAACACTGTGCACAGCAGGCAAACTTTAGCCAAAGCAGGATAGTTAAGTTAATGCGGCAGCTGGGTCGTGCACCAGCCATGATCCGTGTGCGCTGGCTGTAATCACTCTCCCACATTACCCCACAATTGTGGCCCACAATGCACCTCAACAAACTTGCAAGCTCACTCGTCCCTGGCAAAACTGTCAGTGCAGCTTGTATGATCCAATCCGCTGTGCTTCAGCATGTCACATCAAACATGGAAGCAGCATGCGCGCTTCCGCTGCTGTCGTAGGCATCTCCTGTATAGGCACACATGTCCAGTATGTGGTGCAGGAGCGTAGACCAGGTTTGACCAGGTTTGGCTAGTGTCTCCCAGAAGCTGTTGGCCTTTGGGGGCCCAATGCTGAGGCTGTTGCATCCACCGGCTTGCAGCTCACTGCATGGCCCTTGCACATTCCCATCCGAGATTGTGCTTGCACTGTTTGTGCCTAGATGGAGCAAACGACCGGAGCACGGCGCAGATAGCGCAGGGCATAGGCGCGGGGTCTCACATGCTGCGCGGAACTCAGCATGCACTGATGCTGCTCCACACTCGCTGCTGCCACGTGCCATGGCTCGCGTGCAGGCGTCATCCTGCCAGTTTTGGCTGGGCTGTGTGCCTCCATGGTCCGGCTGTAGCAGCTCCGCCAATGCGCAAGCAAAGTTCCAAGCATCAGATGGCTGAAGCTCTTCTGGGGATGCTGCCTGCGCCTGACCTGCACCGAATGGGGTCTGGCAGGTGGCTGGCTGGTGCTCATCCATTGCTGAGCTGCCTGCTTGCAGTGGTTGAGGTGTATCGGCTGCCGTGCAGGGTGGATCCGCAGGGGACTCAGCTGCTGAGGTTGACATCAGAATCCTTGAGAGGCACATGCACGCCTGGGTGCTGCCCAACTTGACCTGCATAATGTTGAGAAGCAATACCGAGCCTGCATTAGACGCAGCATCCATTTGCTTGGAGCAGAAGCATACCATGCAGAAGAGTATGCAGCGCATGCCACGCACGTGCATGCACGAAGACCGACGTTTCTAACAGGTCATCATCCAGCGGTCACAGTCACAGAGGCCACCAACCAGCGTACAGCTAGCTAGCGGCAACAGCGTACGGGTTAAGGATCAGTTCAGCTACCTTGGCAGTACAGTGCAGCATAATGGCGAGCAAGACAAGGAGTTACAGCGGCGCATGTGCGGGGCTGGGCATGCATTCCGACAGCTGCGCCCAGTCCTGCGCGCGCACAGCGGCGCCGCCCTCAGCACGAAACTACAGCTGTACTGCACATTTGTCATGCCCAAGCTGTTGTATGGCGGGCCCGAGTCGTGGGCCTTGGTGGAACGGCAGCTGCAGTCGCTGGATACATTTCACACCACATGCTTGTGTTCCATCACGGGCACGCGCCGAGGCCCTGATGGCATCTCCAACGCGGACCTGTTTGAGCTCGCAAAGTCCAAGCCTTTGAGGCAACAGCTTGCTGATAGACGGATGCGTTTTGCAGGTCATGTGGCACGCAGAGCAGACAGCCGGCTGGTAAAGCAGATGATGTTTGCCATGGGGATTCAGGGTCTGGCTCGGCCTGTAGGGAGGCCGCACAA
>BDCZ01000006.1:0-68176 GCA_001662365.1 Chlamydomonas applanata | reverse complement strand
ACCCACCCCTAGGCTCCCGGGCCTCATGCTCGTCCCGCCCGCCCCGCATACGGCCTGCCCGTCCGTCACCGTATGGCCTGGGTGCCCTGTGGCATCAGCAATGTTGCTGTTGACCACGGGTGGTGTGTCGGCCGGCTGCTAACCTTTGCGGTGCTCGCTTCCGACGGGGTGCTAGGTACTGTAGTGGGGCGGCTCCCGGTGTTTCAGGTTGGCTTGGTCCTCTAGTGCTTGTGTTTAGATAACGACTGTCAGGCTCCGGCATGCAGACACTTCTGTGAAACGCCATGTTATTATTATTATTATTATTATTATTATTATTATTATTATTATTATTATTATTATTATTATTATTATTATTATTGTTATTATTATTATTATTATTATTATTATTATTATTATTATTATTATTATTATCATCCAGCGGGTGACAAGCTCACCAGGCACCACACCGCATCTGTTGTCAGGCACATGAGCTTGGCGCAGATGAAAACGATGAGGCCCACTGTGGCCATTGCATTGAAGGCCTTCAGGACCACCATGGCTGCTTGCGGGCTTGCAACTTGTGGGATGCACAGTAAGCCAAACGCTGGAGAAAACCAGGAGTATGCACAGGTGTACTCGAGCGGCGTCGCCATCGCTGACTTGTGATGAACACCCGGTTCTCAACGATGCCCTGCTGTACAGTGGCGTGGCGTAAGCAAATCGAGAGCAGGCGTCGATCTGTGCGTGGGAAACAAAAACAGCGAATTGCTGATGCATGCGCTGCTTGATTGTGGGAAGCAGCATGCAAAAGCATGTACCCAAGGTTCCGGCACTCCAGCTGCACACGCCATCCGCTTCTACTGCTACGCTGCCCACCAGGCTCTGTATGGCTGAGGCCTGTCAGGAACGCTTGCTGCACATGGGGTGTGTTTGCTGACAGAGGGTGTGCTTTTGATGAGCGTGCGTGCGCTAAGCAGCGCCCACGCCCTTCAGCCACACATAGAGCATTATCCCGATCGCAGCCTACCTCGTTTGCCTGGAGTGTGTGTTGGTGACGAGGGTATAGGTTGGGGAGTTGTATGAAATGAAGCCTGAGTAATTTAAGTTGTCGATTTCAACTTGATAAATATGCCGACGGCCGCATGCGCACCTCCCATGGTGCTGTTTCCCGTCTCTCTCACACGCCCGCACTCGCACACACGTTGAGATCGGGCAGGGCTACACACTACCCTACTGCTTACATCACTGGTTGAATGCTGTGCTATTGAACCCGGGAGTGTGGTGCAAGCCACATGCCCACGATCCCCAAAACGTGCCAGCTAGCACATGCCAGGCCACCAACAGCAATCTAATTGGGGCTAACGCGCTGCACGCCGACGTCTCACGTGCCGCTTATACATAGTCAGGTGAACCGTTCAACTCCAACCTTCACGTGCAAGGAGCCTATGTGACCAGTGGTGCGACCCATGAGAGCTGCAAGGTAGGACTTTGACCGGGATTACAGTACTTGATGAAACTGAAATCTCAAAACCTTGTTGTGCTGACTAGCCTGCCTGAAATGACGCTCTACTTGAACGAGCAGCGACTGCTATGTACAAGCGCACCGCCAAAGCATTGCTCTGCCATGGCGAAACCAACAAAACACGCACCACCTGCTGCAAAATGCAAGACACGAAGCCTTCACACCCTCATGCTGCCTGATGCTGAGAGACTGCCTCCAGCTGCTCCAGTGCCCGGGCGAGGGTGGCACAGCGTGAAAGCAGCACTTCATACTCCCATGCCTCGCTGGGTCCTGCCATCAGCCCTGTGCCCTGACCGCCTGCTGCCACTGCCTCACCCCTTGCAATCCCTGATGCTCCTGCTGTGCCTGCGGCTGCAGCCACATCTGCCAGCTGCGCCGCACTTGCCGCACCTGCCCTCCCAGACGTGGTCTGTACGTCGGGACAACCAGTGCTCCCCGCTGCCTTGCTGTTGCCCTGCTGCCGCACCTGCTGTGCGTGGGGACAGCCAGCCGCCGCTGTCGCAGCAGCTGCGTCCATGCCCGCACCAGCCTGCCCCTCCTGCCCATCAGATGCCTGTGCTGTGCCCGGTGCAGCACACCCACCAACCCTCGCATCAGCAGCAGCCTGGCCCTGCTGAGCTACCGTGCTCACACCTGTCACCAGAGTTCGCGCACGTGCCAGCGCAGCCGCAGCAGCTGTAGCATCCCCAGCAGCAGACGCTACATCCCCAACCTTGATGAGTGAAGCCGCCACATCCAGCACCTGTGTTGCCTCCGCTGGGTGCAAGCCTTCGCCAGCTAAGCACACGTCTGCGCCAGCACCTGGCTCTGATGTGCCGGCTGCTTCTACAGCTGCCACTGCAGCAGCCCCTGCACGGCCCTCCCTGAACGCCAGCGCATCCTCGTAGCATGCACGGGCCCCTGCAAGGTCACCTGCCCTGTACCGCAGGTCTCCAAGCTTGTTGATGGAGACGCATAGCGCATGACAGGCCTCAGGGTTGGGCTGCGTGCTGCCTGCTGCTGGCCGCAGCACTGCCACACTCTCTCCATACAGGGCCGCAGCTGAGCCGGCATCACCCGCGCGCGCACACGCGTCCGCTTGTGAGCCAAACACGGACCCCAGCTGGACGGCCACAGGGGTCGGAATGGCAGCAATGGTCTCCTGACTCAGCGATGCTGCAGGGCTGTCGCCGCACCGGCTGCTGTCTTTGGCTGGCCGCGGCTGGTGGCAGCTCCTGTCTCTGGTGCTGGATGATAGCAGCAGCAGGCTGTGGATGTGCACCAGAGGCGCTGGCTGTAAGCCTTCCTCTGCACCCACCCCGCCCCCGCCTTCCTGTCCCCCCTTGCCGCTACTGCTGGCGGCCGCCGCCTCCAGTGCGGCTGCTGCAGCTGTACTGCCCTCCTTGCTACTGCCACTGCCAGATCCGCTACTGCCTGCTAGCTCACGAGCTGCCTCCTTGAGTAGCTCGCGCTTACACAGCTCCAGGCGGTCCAGAGCAGAGGAAAGGTTGCCAGCAGCCATGGCGGCCAGGCCCAGCTGCAGCCACAGGCAAGCACGCAGCAGCCCAGGTCAGGCTTGGACTGTGCATGCTATTAAGCATGGGGTTGGCCCGCACGGGGACGGCACCAGAGCACGTTACGCATGCTGGTGCAAGTTGGTGTGCTACTGTGCAGGCAAGATTGGCGGCACACAAACTGCAACGTGCAACCAAGAAGCGTTGGCTGCAGAGTGCAGATGTGAGATGGGCTGTCAGGTAGATAAGGGTAATGGCAAGGCACAGGCACTGCACGCGGGTGATGCTTGCGCACCTGCAGGAAGAAGGCAGCTGCAGACGGTGCGGATCCCTGTGCGCCGCCACCCACCACCTGTGAGACCATCTGCGCCAGGCCCTGCGCAAGACCCCACCAAGGACAGCAATCGTCACTCAACTGTGATCAGGCACTGGGAGCAGCATGTGCTTTTGTTTATCGCACCGTGCGCAGCATATGATGCACGGTTATTGCTTCACCAAGTGCTCCAGCGCGTGAATGGGCTCACGGCGCCACTGTCAACATCCCAAACAGCCAAAACCCACCGAGAGGTTTGGCAGTTGTGCGCCACTCACAGCCCCAGCTGCTGGAGTGTTGTTGGACGGATTGGTCCCAGGGAGCAGGGTGTGCGCAGCCAGGAACTGATCCACCAGCGCTGCAGGGCGCAGGCCAGTGGGCATGCCGTACGCGCAGGTCAGCCAGCACCCATAAAACAAGAACGGCACGTGCCTAGTCATGGATGTCTGCGCCCCCCGCTGCACACAGTCTGCGTGATTCCAGCCTATGCGCCTGCTGCCGCCGTTCTCATGCACACGCACAGCATGCAGCCTCCTTCAAGACACCTGCTGACCCTACCCTGGATTCACACCCTATGCACCTGCTGCCGCCCTTGCCTTTGCCTTCCAGCAACAAGGCTGCAGCGGCAGTGGCACGGTCGGCATGTGCCCCCCAACTTGCCTGCACCCCCATGCTGTGTGTGTGCGCCCCGCGCATGCCTCGCACCTTGTGCGGCCGGGTCAGGTTTCAAGGACTCCACGTCCTGGCCACACACCGGGCAGTCGCGCCACCGTGACACACAGCCGCGGCAAAACTTATGGCCGCATGGCTCAATTGCGCAGCAATCGTGCAGGAAGCTTTTGCAAAGCGTGCAGTGCAACATGCTGAGTTTGGGGCCAGCAGATGCTGCGGAGGAGAACCCGTAAGGACATGTCGCTGCCGGTGCCTCCGCCTCCTGCTGCTCAGCTGGTTTCTTCTCTGGCACTGGCTGTTCTTTTGACGCTCCAAACCCAAATGGACACTTGCCACCACCATCGCTCAGCCTAGGTATCTTGGCGAGCGAGCCCAAGAACGGGCAGGCCATTGTAGCACAGTAAAAGCCAGCTACAGCAGGTGCGTGTGTCGATGCATAAGCATGAAGTTCATAAACAGGGTGATCTGGGGCATCCCGAGGTGGCAGCAGGGTTCGTTCGTCCTCGTCACAGCTCAGTGTTTTCCAAGAATGCACCTGAAGAGCAAGGTTTGTGTCGCCGTCGCCATGTCTCCACGTGCTACTGAACTTGACTAATACCTGCCCTGCTCGACGGCTTAGTTTGTGCACTTGACGTCGGCGAGGCAGCACCATGAAGCTTGATGTAAACGTGCTGCGGTACCTATCAAAAGATGATTTCCGCGTTCTTACCTCCATTGAGATGGGCCAGAAGAACGTGGGTGCATGGGGGCATGGGTGGTGTGCCGTGCCCATGCATGCCATTGGCCCTCAGGCATACTGCATGGAGCACCAAGGGCGCAACAGCTCCGTGGCACACCCCCAATCCATACTGTGTCCCTGCACGAAGTTGTTAGGAAGGGCACTTGTACCACACATCGTGGAACTGACGGTGTCACTTGCCAATGCTGCCGTTGTCACTTGCGCAGCACGAGCTGGTGCCTGTGCCCCTCATCAACAGCATCTCTGGCCTCAAGTGGGTGGCTGTTATGCGGGGCAACAGCTGCAGTGAAACCGCAACAGCTGCGTTGAATTACTCTGTTTTGTCTCTGCCTGTATGCTTAGGTGGGCTCATTACAGACAGACCGGCTCTTCCCTGCATGCATATGTCGATATGAAGGGCCCTGCCTGTGCACACGCAGGCACGGTGGTGCTTTCAAGTGCATCCAGACACTGCTGCGCCACAAGCTGGTGCACCATGAAAATCAAAAGTGAGTGAGCGCACGGTTGCAGCAGTACAAGTACAAGCTGTACAACACAACATGCGGGCAGCGCTGTCTGGCGGTACAGGGGCAGCTGGGGCATTGGTTGCTACTACATGCACGGCTGCAGAGCAGACATATAGCATACGAGCGCATACTAAAGATCCGCAGGTGTTCTTTCACAACCAGCTGTCAAAGTAAAAACCTCATGGAAACTGCCTGAAGTAGCCACGCATCTTCATACATGCCCAGCTCTTGACCCCACACACCTGGCCGCCTGCACAGCACACTGGTGACGCGCGGATCGTTGTGCTGCCGTACTGCTGTACTATGGGCTGCAGGTATGAGGGATACCGGCTGACCAACATGGGGTATGACTTCCTGGCGATCCGGGCGCTGCTCGCGCGCGGGCACATTTCCGGCATTGGCCGCCAGATCGGCGTGGGCAAGGAGTCCGACATCTTTGAGGTGCGTGCTGTGCTCCTTTGCCGCCTGCGCTGGGGTGCATTCATGGGAGCAGGTGAGCAGCAGGTCAGGAACAGGATAGTAGGAGCTGTACTCCTTTGCTGCCTGGGCTCCATTCAAGGGGACAGGTGCGGAGCAGGTCAGCAACAGGAGCACACATTCCATGAACAGGGACATGTCTGGCAGGACCCCGTGCGAATGTGGCACCCAAGAGCACGCTGCCATCTATGCGCCTTCTCTGCTGGCCTGACATCAGCATACATGTACAAATTCTATGAATCTCTCTCTACACACCACTCCCTGCTCATGTGGGGCCTGCCCCCGTACTCCACCCACGTGCCCCCCTGCGCCCCTGGCCCCACTCACTCAGGTCACGAATGACGAGGGGGAGGTTTTCGCCCTCAAGCTGCACCGCCTTGGCCGCAACTCCTTCCGCGCTGTCAAGTCCAAGCGCGACTACCTCGGCCGCCGCTCCAACTACTCCTGGCTGTACCTGTCGCGGTATGTGTCTGACCGTTTCTGTAGCGTTTTCGAGCTGCCTTGGGCCAATCCTCGTTGTAAGAGGGAGTGCTGAGCGCTGCAGCCGACCTGCCCATGCCGGCTGCTGGGTACCCGTGCCTGTGTGCCCATGATCACTGGGCCGCCATCGGCCCTTGCCAGGTGCATATCGTGCGAAGGGCTGTTTGCCAAGCTGAGACTGTATAGATCCAACCACCCAGCATGGGTTGTGCCAGTGCCTACTGCAGTCACATCTGCTGCTGCCTGGCCACCACCTTGCAGGCTGGCTGCGCTGAAGGAGTTTGCTTTCATGCGTGCGCTTGGGGACCACGGCTTTCCAGTGCCACAGGTGTGCAGGATACAATTTTTAACCCAAAGACTGGTGGTATCTACCCAAGCAGCTAGTAGCCGTTGGTCATCGAATGTAGCAGCATGACAGCTGGGGTGGCGTGATATAAGCATATGACACAAGAGCTCATGCACGCATCCAGGGTGGGGTGTTGGATGGATTGACAGCAGCCCTGTGTGCATGACGGTCCCAGCGAAAGTAGCCTCAGCTAAAGCGACGACTCGTCAAATGCTTCATGCTGGTGAGCAGCCCTGAGGCACTGTTCATTGTGACGGAACCCGTGCCCTGCTTGCCCTTTGGCTGGACTCGTGCAGGCGATCGACTGCAACCGGCATGCGGTGCTGATGACATTGCTGGACGCTGTGCCCATGGTGCAAGTGAAGAAGTTCAAGCACCCGGGCCAGGTGGGGGGCGCGGGGCCTGCAGCGCATGTGGTGAGGGCGGCTGCGGCAGCGGCAGGCAGCTGCAAGGGCAGAGCCAGCTGTGTTGGCGGCGGCGGCTGCAGCCGCATGTTGCTGCATGAGGCTGCTGCAGCCGCTGTGCCTGGCTGCCATGTTTGGCCCAGCCCCAGCCATGTTGGGCCCCAGCCCTTGCAGCCAATGTTATGCATGCACACCTTGATCCTGCGTTCACTCCAGGTTGTAATAAAAATAATAATAATGTTAATAATAGTAACTCCAGGTTGTGCCCCGGCCAAATCTATCCCGGACCAGAGGCTCAACCCCAGCCTACTCATTCTGCTGTAGCATAACCCAGACCACCCCACGGACCCCTGTGCAGGTCTACTTGACCTGC
Source organism: Chlamydomonas applanata (assembly GCA_001662365.1). Taxonomy (NCBI): domain Eukaryota; kingdom Viridiplantae; phylum Chlorophyta; class Chlorophyceae; order Chlamydomonadales; family Chlamydomonadaceae; genus Chlamydomonas; species Chlamydomonas applanata. The sequence continues at coordinate 60,869 of BDCZ01000006.1, read as the reverse complement.
ATGGAGCTGCTGTCACGGCTGGCATCCAAGGGGCTGGTGCACTGCGACTTCAATGAGTTCAACCTGCTCATCTCTGATGACGAGGAGGTGGGGTTGCCGTCGGGAACATAAGCAAAGAATGGTTGCCTGATATGGCTGACTGGTTGAGTCTGATGCCCTCCACTGGTGCCTTCCCTGGTGCCTGCCAGGCCGGGGTTGTGTGCCACGCGGCGCTCGTTCTTGTTGTGGTGGTTGTGGCTGTTGTTCTGGTGGTGGTTTCTGCTTGAGGTCTGGAACGCCTGGCACATCCCTGCCTGTGCCCCTAGCTTCATGTTCAAGAACCTGCACCCTGGAACATTGAAACCTCAACACCTATACCTCAGTGTACGAATACCATATACCCTGAAACCATCAAGTTCAATCCTACATCTTCCTTTCTGGACGCTGAATCCTATAGCTAAACGTTGGTAGCCATACCTGCGCTCTGACCCCTCCCCTGCAGCTCACCATCATTGACTTCCCCCAAATGGTGTCCGTGAGCCATGCAAACGCCAAGGAGCTGTTTGAGCGCGATGTGGAGTGCATCATTCGGTGAGGGGGCGGTTGTGGCAGTTTTCTGAGCTGTTGCGTGCTGTTATGGCAGTTATGGTGGTTGACGTTCGATGCTGTGGTGTCAGCTTGTCGGCTGGCGGCTGGGTGTTAGCTGCTCATCAGCTGCGTGGTAGACACTCCCCACAGAGTGAGGTCCGTTGTTGGGTCCTGTGTTTGTCAAGCAGATGTAGCCATCCAGCCACAGGTGCTTCTCAAGGAAGGACCAGCCACATGTGTGTGCAAATGTGCACCACACGATTCCACTCCGAGCGGCTGCCCTGTGTTCACCTGCTGCACTCCTGCCACGCAGTTTCTTCAGCAAGAAGGTCGGCTACATCCCTGAGAACGACCCTGCGCTGCCGTATGTGCGGCCCAGCTTCGAGGAGGCTGTCTCAGCAGCTGAGGAGAAGCTGGATGTGGACCTGGCTGCATCCGGGTTCAAGAAGCACCAGGTGTCTGCACTGGAAGACGCGCTGGCTGCAGCGAGAGAGGCTCGGGAGGACGTAGATGGGGAGGAGGAGGAGGAAGGCGCGAGTGGGAGCGAGAGTGGGGAAGATGAGGGGGGGGAGGGGGAGGAGGAGGACGGTGTGGATGCGGGCGGGCTGCTGGGGAGTGGCAGCGAGGAGGAGGGTGAGCAGGAGGTGACAGGGGTGTCAGGGCTGGGGACGCAAGGGGCAGGCGAGGGCGGCGAGGAGGAAGAGGACGGCAGCGGTAGTGAAGATGGCGGGAGTGGGAGTGACGGCGAGGAGAGTGAGGCGGGCGAGGGCGAAGGGGAGGGGCAGGATGAGCTGCGGGAGAGGCGGAGAGACAGGCGGCGGGCTGAGAGGCTGGGGCCTCAGGTTGCGCGTGTGGTGGCCCCCTCTGTGATTACATTAGGGGAGCGTGATGTGCAGCAGATGGTGCTGGCACAGCGGCGGCGGGATGCGAAGAAGGCCGCGGCTGGCCGGATATCGAGGAACGCCAGCAAAGCAGCCAAGGGCAAGGGCACTAAGAAGGTCAAGGGTGGGGGCGGCACTGGGGCCGACTTTGGCGGGTGGTGAGCGAGCCAGGCAGCAGTGGAACACCCAGAAGCACGATCACCAGAGTGTTCTGTAGGTTGAGCAGCCGTGCAGGCCATACAAGCAAAATGATCCAAGTGTAACAAACAGGTTTGGGCAAACACGTTGATACCTGGTACCCTGACTCGAGACCCTATGGACAAGTAGCTGCACCTTTGAGGATTCAAGACCGAACCAAGGTCCTATGGCAGTTGGTGCGCTGCCTATTGTTTTCGAACGTTCTCGCATACAGCATACAGCATGCAGCACAGCGGCTTGTGGAGGGATGCGCAAGCGACACTTGCCCTGACAACGCCTCTATGTATGAAGCAAGGAAAACAGCAGGGTGTCCTGCAGCTGCATCAAACTGCCGACAACCTGCAAGTTCTGTTCCACAACTATTAACCCACCCACGAGCTGTGAGTGCTGGTCAGCACTAACCCTAGAACCTGGCTGGTCAACCTGACCCCGACAACCGGAGCGGGGTTTGACAGAGGGAGTGGCGGAGAGGAAAGCATGGAGATCAAGGGCGACGGTGACGGCGAGGTGTGGGGTGAGCCGCTGGTGAGGCAGGCAACACGTGGGGCCAAGCATTGGCCTGGGACGAGGGGCCCGTAGGCGGCGCATGCCGTCTGTGACCACTGTTGCGTATTTAGTGATGTGGATGTAGCGTGTTCGAGCATTTGAAAGCATGTTTGTGGCGCATAGCTTGCAGCTTTCATGCTTGTCAGCCAGGTTGATGCAACCCAATCTCGTTGACCAAAGTTTGACCAAGTCCCACCTCTCATTCAACGTTTCACGACAGCAAGGTCGTGACTGCAGCAAGCCACAGGATACCAATGGCTTTATTTTGATGTCCATGACCCTGTGGTATATTTGAAAGCACACCCCTGCCAGAGCACGCCACACGTGCTGCGATCCAGGATGGCAATGCAGCAGCTACAACAGAGGGTGCCATCGCGGCAGCAAGCCGCCGCGCCTCGGCCTGTTGCACCTGCTGTACCATCAGTCATGCCACTGGCCTCAACGAGCAATCGCTGCCCAGCGTCAGCGGCGCCAATCGGGGAGATGGCATTGGGCAATCTATACTGCGAGCGAAACTCCTGGCGTCACGGACAAGTAGTGTGCAGGTCCCACAGCGCACCGCCAGAGTACCAGCTGACGCAGCAGCCTCCAGCCAAGCTCGCAGTGTTCGTATCGGGAGGTGGCTCGAATATGAAAGCGATCCACGCAGCCATCAAGGAGGGGACCATCAATGCCGAGATTGCTGTGGGTGCTGCATGCGCGCATGCTGAGTTCATCATGCAAGCTGCATGGGCACACTAGACCGCACACATGGCTGCCAGCCTCCTTGACTCACGCCAGTAGCTGCTGCTGCGTGTAGCATGCCAATGCACATGCAGCAGCAGGTGCCACAGCTGCATGGGCCTTGCCGCACATGCAGGCGGCATTTTGCAGTGAGCGTTTTGCAGCATGCTGAGGTTGTGAGGTTGTGATGATAATCCACGGTCCATGACTCTGCTGCCTTGCAAGAGCTGGTGGCTTTGTCTGGTTTTCCTGCAACACAGGTTGTTGTCAGCGATGTTCCGACATGTGCAGGCGTGGCGTATGCTCAGCAGAATGGCATCCCTACCTTCACGTACCCTATTCCTAAAAAGGTGGGGTTTGCCTGATGGCATGGCCGTGTGGGATCTCATGATCAAGCTGGGTCTGACCCTGGGAAGGCATGTGGCAGGGTGAGCACCGCCAATCTGTGAGTGCCTGAGGGGTGGGGGCGTTAACATCACAGTGGCATCAGTCATTTCCGTGAGACACTTGCAGCCCAGCACAGCATCAGTAAATGGTTGCGGTACTGGCGCACAGGTGGCCATCCGTTGGCCAACAGCCAGCCCTTGTTGCCGCTGTGGCGGACTCCCTTGTGCTCTGTTTTATGCCTGACACGTGACTCTGTTCTGTGTGCCTATCACATGCCTGCCACAGGGTGATTTCCCAGGCCTCACAGCAGCCCAGCTGGTGGACGGTGTCAAGACCACGTACAAGTGTGACTTTGTGATCCTGGCGGGTTACCTCAAGGTAAGTTGCTAGGTGTGGCTGCTGTGGAGTGCTTGGGCTTGAGCTTGGCAAGGCGCTGTGCATGAGCCCCTCCAGACAGCAGGATACATCTTGAGGCAGCGGCAAGTGGCTGCTTCACCTAATGCCTGAGCTGCGTCAGGGATGCAGGCTGGCTCCCAGGACATGTGACAGCAGTGGCAAGTGGATTTGTGCCAGCCTTTGAACTTGGCAAGCTTTCAACTGTCGTCTCAACCACTCACCCACGGATGCTTGATCTACTGTAGATCCAGTCAGCTTGGAACTGTGCATGCACAACTGCAAGCTGCCCTTGCATGGCTCAGGCTTGACCGCACCTTGTGCTTGCATGATCACGTGTTCGCAGCTCATCCCTCCCGAGCTGGTCAAGGCCTTCCCTCGTGCCATGCTCAACATCCACCCGGGCCTGCTGCCCAGCTTTGGTGGCAAGGGCATGTATGGAGAGCGCGTGCACAAGGCGGTGGTGGCATCAGGCGCGCGGTGCGTGATGCCTTTGAAGTCACCTGGCGATCTGGCTTGGCTCGTCAAGCACCGACCTGCTATTGGCCTGCCTGCCGTAGCGATGCCGTGGGGCCCACATTTTCGTTGGGTCCCACATACAGTACTGCTACAGTACTACAGTACTACCACATACAGTACTACTGTACTGTCCGAGCTCCCGCGTCCAGCTCCTGCTCCTGCTCTTGCTTTTAGTGTGCTGTGCTCCTCCACATGGTGCCGCACACAGTGGCATGCTCGGTGCTTTTCATGGCAAGTGAGTCTGGGAGGAATCCATGTTCTAGAGTCGGGGGGTTCCCACAGGGGTATGGCACAAGGGTCCTGGTCCGTGCATGAGGCCACAGCCATGCATCAGCCACCTTCACCTGGATCCTCAGTACTTGTACCGCTCGCTGTACCGCACACTGTACTGTGCACTGTACCGCCCGCAGCTTCTCCGGCCCCACCGTGCACTTTGTGGATGAGGAGTTTGACACGGGGCCCATCCTGGCTCAGCGGGTCGTGCCGGTGCTGCCCACGGACACGCCCAAGCAGCTGGCAGCTCGCGTGCTGAAGGAGGAGCACAAGGTGAGCAGCATCACCAGCCCGCTGGATTGTGATGATCAGGATCGCATCCAGATGATATCCAGATCTCAACCATCCAGATCACATCCAGGATCTATCCATTATCAGACCCTGTTCCCCACCGCTTCAACCCCATGCCTCACCGGCTGCCTATCACACCAGGTCCAAGACTTGCCAGTACACTGGGTCAAAGCTTCCAAAGTGTACCACAAAACACAATCCTCTTGACTGGCTTCCAATAAGATCTGCAATCCGACTGACCTCGGTCGTGCACAGGTGTACCCGGAGGCGGTGGCTGCCCTCGTGTCCGGGCGTATCACATGGCGGGAGGATGGCATTCCGATCTTGTGGTCTGCACACTGAGGCTGGGCTCACAGCTACCTTTTAGCCCGGCGTGTGATCTGGTCATGCTCAGATGCTCAGATGATTATAACAAAAGGTGGATCTGGTGGGATCTAGTGGCGTGGGCAGACGACTGAAGCACCAGCACTTGGCATACCCAGACTCGGTCGATCTGCAGACCAGACCAGTGTGCAGCTTGCATGCTGGCCAGCTGCTGCAGCATCTGGTTGGTAAGTGGCACAGCAACGAGCTCAGATGCTGCGGCCGGATCTCTGCAATGCTGTCCTCTGGGTCTGAGGTCTGCTGCTCCAGGATCTAGTGCTGGTACTAGGGGCCTCCTTACAGTTTATCTGACCAGCTGCGGGGATGATCAGCAGCAGTGGCCCATGCTTAAGTACACCCCCCTTCCAACCCCAAACCTCCATCAAGCTCTATCTGCATGGCAGTAGTCCGTGGCTGATGGATGCTGCACCTGCATTACGCAGCACCTGCCGCGCAACCCCCATCACCCCTCAGCACTTGCCGGAGGCAATGACCTGGTGCTTGCTCAGCGGACGCACATGAATGCAGGCACAGAGGCTGACTGACCACAGCCCTCAGTGGAAGGCGTGTAGCACACCATTCAAGTCGACCGACATGCCACAAATGCCTGTTGCCTGGCGTGCTTCAAAATGGAAGATGCTGCCTGCCCCGATGCTCAAACTCTTCCCGCACGACAGCAGGTAGTGCCTGAACCCAAGCCCTGAACGGCAGCAGGTTTGCCACACCAGCGATTGCAATATGGCAGCAACAGCATCTTGCCCTGCCATGCGATGACTGAGTGCATGGAACCGGCCATGAGCCACCACCGCGCGCAGAGACCGACCTGAAACAAATCCACAACAAACACCCATGGCCAACTCCCAGCTCGCCCCCTGCTGCCTTGCATCCTCACCCACTCGACCAAAGCACATCAGCAGCAGCCGCTACCACCACCAAAACTCAACCGTGTGTCCCACGTACCGCCTGCCGCACAACCCACATACAGTACAATGCTAGACAGTGTGACTTCATGGCACTGAAGTGTGACCTCACGAGGAGGACGCCGCGGGGGGCGGCAGTACACTGGTCAGCGCCTTGAAGCCGCGGATCACGTTTCGGCAGTACGGGCACAGCGCGGGCGTGAGGTTGTGCCGCTTGCAGAGGTCCCGCGCGCACACAACACACAGCGCGTGCCCACAGCCCGCCAGCTGAATGTTGGGCACATTGTCCAGGCACACTGGACATGAGTCATCCTCATCTCCCTCCGTGGTGCCAAAGACAGCCCCACCCTTGGCCTTATTCGGGGACGGCTGCGGGGGCTGCGGGGGCGCGCTGCCTGCGGCCTGCTGCCCCCCAGCTGCTGCGCTTCCCCCTGCTGCAGACGTGCTGCCGGCTGCGGCGGGGTCGTCAGCACGGCTGCGCCTGAACGGGGACAGCGCGGGTGCGACCTGATTAGACACCGTCCGTAGCCGTGTGCGAAGGGACGCCATGAGTCCACCCCCCTCTGTGCCACGCTGCCTGCCAGCTGCCGTCCCATGGCCGCTGTTGCCATGGGCCCGCCCCCCTGCACCGCCTTCCGAGCCCCCACGCCCCTCAGCCTCCTCATGTATCACTGGGTGGTCATTGAATGACGCCCGCGGGCCACGGGCAAGGCTCGCTGACCCACCCCCTCCAACCTCGGGCTGAGAGTAGGAGGGCAGCAGGGCCGGCGCACCATCTGGCAACGCTGCCGCGTCACCGCCCTGCAGCTGCCTGCTTAGGCTACCCGCAGAAGTGGACCGCCGCATGCTGCCACGACCCAGTGATGGCTGTGCACCACCCACGGACGCCCCATGCTCCCCGGCCCCAGCATCTGTCCCAGGCGCTGACAGCCGGATGTGAGCTACGCCATCTGCAGGGGGCCCAGCCGCCGCCAACCGCCCGCCCATGCTGGCCTGGCGGCCCCTGTGCTGTACAGGTGTTGCATCCGTGACCACCCCCTCATGTGGGGCGGAGCCCCTGCTGGCTGCTGACCCCCTCTCACTCCCTGCCTCCTGTGTGCCAGCTGCAAGCACTGTGAGGGGCGTCCCCGGCGCTGACTCAGCTGCACCAGGCAGGGTCAGCTGCTCAGGAGACCCAGGGGCCGCACCATCTGACGGAGAGCCCGCAACAACCACACGGTCCGCCCCCAAGCCGCCCCCAAGCGAGGGGGACAACCGATGCCCAGCCCCTGCCCCAAACAAGCCGCCCTCGCCCTCGCCACCACCGCCATGCCGGGGGGAGTCCAGCAGGAGCACGCGCCGTGCCCCGCCCCCTTGCCCCCGGCCGCCCGTGCCGCCCGCGGCCCCATCAGTCGGCGTCGTGCTCACCCCAGCAGCTGCCAGTATCGGTGCGGCCCCCGGGGCAGACTCCAACCTCATGGGGGAGTTGCCGACTGACGAGCCAACACCGCTGACCATGCCCACGCCGGCACCCTCCTGGAGGGGGGACAGGCCCGGCGGCCGGGGGTGGGCGGCTGGCCATGTGTTGCCTAGGTCCGCAGTTGAGTCACCTCCGTAGCTGCGCATGGGCACAGGTCAGGCCAGGCCAGGTGCGGGCGGGTGAGGTCAAGCCATGTCAATTGAAGTCAGGCGAGGTCAGGTCCGGGCGGGTCAAGCAGGCCAGGGCAGGGTGGGTAAGGTCGGGCAGGCCAGCCAGGTAGGCAGGGCAGCCCACGCAGGACAGGTCAGGCAAGTCAGGGCAGGTCATGTGCATAAGGCAGCTGGGAGGCAACTGGCGGCTGGCACGGCCTGCATTCAGCCTTGCTTTCGATACCTAGCCCCCGATCACTGCAGAACAGGGAGCCCGGCACGCCATCCACCCCTCCAGACAGGCCCTTCCGCTGCCCTTCCACTGACAGGCCCTTCCGCTATGGCGGCCTTCAGCTGCACCGTGACTCACAAGGGTGATGGAGGTTCTCCTGTGAGAAAGTATGCGCCCGTGGGCCCACCATGGCCAGCTGGCCCATGTGCAGGGCTTGCCATTTGTGCCGTCAGCACACCGCCAGGGCCTACGGCGATGGAGTGGCGCACCGCCTGGGGAGTTGCACGGGCCACCGTCGCCACATGGTCCCTGTGGAAGGAGCAGCAGAGCGCAAGAGTGCCCACAGGCGTTTACATAGGCACAACAGGACCATGCTTGCAGGAGGACCAAGTCCCAACGGGAATTCCCACAGGAGTTCCCACAGGCGCTCCCACAGGCGTTTGTGTGGGCAAAATACGTCACTGCTGCACTGCACGAGCTCACGCAGGGCCAGGGTGGGCTGCAGCAGCTGGGCTGCTGCTTCAGCTGCACCAGCAGGCCCACAATTGGGGTGCCTTTCAGAACACTCCTTTTGGACAGGATAAGGGCTGGCAAGGGGACTGCCCCACCTCGTGCCCCTCTCACCTGTCCACGTTTCGAGGGATGGTCACGCCCATGCGCAGCAGCTCCCCCTCATTCAACGCCCCGCTGCCCTCGCCACCGTCCCTCGCGCCCCCACGCCCCGTGATCCGAGCAAGCAGAGACCGGCCTGGCTCCCCCCCCACAGCACTGGCACCAAGGTTGTGGCTGCCCCGCCGGCTGCGGGCCTCACGGTTCCCGTCCCGTGATTGGGGCCGTGACGGCCCTGCACTGCCTGGCCTGGCCGCGCCTGCCGCTGTTGCAGAGGATGGCCGCAGCCCACCAGCGGCCCCCCGTCCGTTGTCGCCACGGCCCAGGACCGTGCTGAGCACGCGTGCGGGGGTGCCCAGGGCAGCTGCTGCCCCAGGGTCTGATGCTAGGTTGTGCGACCGCCGCTTCTGCAGGCATCACATGGTCGTGCAATGAGGCAGTGCGTGAATGCACGCATGTGAACTGAGGCAGTGCATGAACGCACGTATGCGTGACAAGCAGTCCGGCCTGACATGCTCCAACCGGTGCTCGTCCTTATAAATGAAGCATTGCATGCCCATGTGCTTCCGGCACATGCTCTGCATCCCCACCTGACAGCATGTACCATGCCCAGCGTGCATGCTGCGCCCTCATGCCGTAGGTACTTAGTAAGAGCCCCCCCTCCCCTGAACCCACTTGTGCTGAAGACAGCAGGCTCTTCTTCTCCTTGCGCCGTTCACCCTTATCCTTGTCCTCAGCCTCCTGAGCCTTGGCACTCGCCATCGCAGCTGCCGCCTCAGCCTGTGCAGCCGCCGCCTGCGATGAGGTCCCACCCATTACAGTGCTTTCACTTGACTTGTTACAGGATTTCCGGTTGCCCAGGTCCGGAGAGCCAACAAACAGTAGGCCGCACTAGTGCTTTCATGTCTTGCGCAAGCAGCAGATGAGCGCAGCAGCTTGGGGTGGCATGGGGTGACAGTGACGAACAGGTGGGTTGCAGCTGGGAGATACGCTCCAGTGTTCCAGTGCAGGTGTATGTCGTGCACAAGAGCCCATCAGCCCTACACATGCCTAGGTTCGTGCTCCAGTCCAGTACGTCTGCTTTACACAGTCAAGATAAACGAGTAGCCAAGAACTCAGCCAAGAACTCCAGCAGAAATGCTGTAGCTGTGAGCCGCTGCAATGGATGCAAAAACACACCACCACCACCACCACCACCACCTGCCTTGAGTGCTGTGTCCGCCACATCCAGCTGGGACAGCAGGAACTCATGCAGCGCCTTGGCGGCCAGCAGGCTCAGCCTGCGCGTGCATGCAAGCGACCGCGCAGAACACAGGCATGGTTGGCAAAGGCAGGCACGGCAATGGGCTGTGGCAGCTGCTGCCAGCTGACACCCCAGCTCGCATAGCCTACATCGTAAGCGCGGGGTTGCGGAGAAGCAGGTACTGGTTGGGTGCTGTGTCAGACACCTGCAGCTGAAGAACTGGAAGCAGGGAGAGGCCCCTCCAGCTTCGACACCATCCAGCTGCATTCCAACCAAGCTGCAGCCCCCACTTCCCAGCAGCTGCCGCCCCACTCTGCTGCCCCCCCCTTCCTTGACGGACGACTCTCGGCCAACGCACCTTGGCACACCAACCACCAGGCCGGGTGCTCCTGCCACCGTGGATGCCGAGTCCGTGCCAGCGAATAAGAACATGAGGGGGATGGAGGGGTCCAGCCACTCCAGCATCTCATGGTGGCCCTGCACGTGAAAGATGGGGTGGCGCAGGAGACAATCTATCCATCGCATAGACTAGTGGGGCGGGTGTAGGCCGGCGCATGTCATCAGCGTCACGCTGGTTGATACACTGCCATGACTACAACCGCTTAGTGTGATGAACATGCTTTGCTGTGTGTGGGCAGGCAGTAGTGGGCACTGAACGGCCCGCCCCGCCCGGCCGCCCTGCGTTGTACTGCCCGCCGGCTCACCCTGTACTGCCCCACCACGCTGTCCCGTGCTGTACCGCCGTTGCTCACCTGGCACTACGCACCCCCCCCCCATCCCTGATCTTGCCCCCTCACCACGCTGCCCCCGCCTCGCGGTGTGATGCATCAAAACGCCCTCGCCTTAGACCCGTGCCGCCGCTCCCTCACCTGGCGGTGCGCGTAGTGGTACGGCAGCCGCGCGGTGCGTGTGAGGATGAGGCGCGGGTCCGGGTGCGAGCGCTGCCGCCGCCGCCGCTCCTGTGTGGCCATGAGTGCGGTGTGCGAGGGCAGCAGGTCCGCCGACGACTCGTACTGCGGGGAAGGTTCACAGGGTCAGGTCACAGGGTCAGGTTACAGAGTCAGGTCACAGGCAAGGTCACAGGAATGGCGCAGGACAGCCAGAACATCGCACACATCGTGGCCAACGCTGTGTGATGCAGGATGTGCATGATACGGCAGTGGTGGGAGAAGCAGCTCAGCAGATGCATCAAGAGCAGGGGCAGGCCGCAGGAGGAGTAGGATCCCACGACAAGCATTTGAAGAAGGTGGCGTTGGTGGGGCCAGCACAAGATCAGCTAAATGCTGACGTCAGTACACTGACTTTGCGAGAGGCTCAGCACGTGTGGCATGCACACTGGCACGCCGCACAGCAGCCATACTCACGTACGCGAGCAGCAGGAGCTTCATGAGTGCAATGTTGCCATGCCAAGCTGCGATGTGCAGTGATGAGAGCCCTGCCGGCCAGCTGCAGCGGGAGTGCACAGCATGCAGGTAACGTAGGAATGAGCAGCAGATGGGTCACAAAACCAAGCACAGTGGTTGTTGCGTATTTGCCGCACGATCAACCCTTCCAGTAAAACAGCACCAGGCAAATCACTGCCAGCCTGCTCATGCCAAACCGAAAGGACCACGTGCGTCCGCCTGATGCTTATCGCCATGAAGACGCTGTCACCACACAAGCGCCATTGATGCCCACAATGCAGCTGGTGCCTGACCCCCACAAAGCGCCCACCCCACATACGCACATGGAAACACGTCCCCACCAGCAACATCATGCACAATGAACAGGGACCGCAGACAGTCAGGGAACAGGGACTCACTGCACAAACTCGGGGTGAGCCATGGAGGTGCGAGCGATCAGGTTGGCATCATGAGAGAGCAGAGTGGAGATGGCGGGCGCATGGCCGGCCAGCGTTGCATGGTGCAGCGGCGTGAAGCCGAACGGGTCACAGATGTCCACGTACCTGCAGCAGTACAACGTGCAGCAGTACCACGGGCGGCGGTACAGCCCACAGCGCTCAGCACATGGCGGGGCAACATGAGGGCACCAGGCTGCATGGATGGCGCGACATGTGTGCCTGACAGCTCACACTCAACCGGGCGCACGGGTGGCTGCCATAGACGGCTGAGGTCACATAGGGGGCGGCACCAGATGCGCCCAGCGGCTGCTCATGTGCCTGCATTAGCGCCCCCCAACACCAGAAGACATGATACGAGACACAGGGCATGGAACAGGCCAGGCCACACACTTGACGTTCACTGTAGACACACAGATTGCACTGCGCACGCACTTGGTGGATGGGACGTTCCAGCGGCACGCAACGCGAGAGAACGAAGGCGGCTGCTTCAGCAGCTCGTGGATGCACTGCGTGGCAGCCACAAGGTGTGTAACGTCAAGGTTGGGGTCCAGGGAGGAGCACCGACCCCCAGGCCAGGTGTTCGAACAAGCAGTGTGAAGACAAAAACACGCAGCAAGCGTGCAACGGCATGTGTGGTGCTGTGTGCTGCCATAGCTGCAGCCAGATCAACTGTGCAACTGCTCTGCCAGCCCGCAAACAGGATTGTCCCAAAATAACAGGAAGCAGAGAACACAACTGAGAAACAGCCCAGCCCTCTAACTCCCAGCCCTGTGGCTGAGTCCCATGCACACACCTCGCAGTGGTTGTGCGCAGCCGCGTGGTGCAGAGGCGACAGGCCCCTCAAGTCTGGGAGCCACGGGTTAGCACCTGCAGGCGCAGCAAGGTTGTGTGGGGTGATGCTTATGCGCATCGCAAACGTATCCCATATGCTCGGCCAGTAGCTGCTGTAGGTACTAGAGCTGCCGCAGGTGCTGCCCCAGTACATGAGACAATCGTTTACTGCTTCCACTAGCCACCTGCCCCTGCCACCTGCCCTTGCCACCTCTTTCTACTAGCCACCTGCTAACGTTTACTCTCCCATCTAATCCGGTCTTAGAGTTGTACCCGCTCCCTTCCTGGCCTCTCTTGCCCCCATCTTTCGCTGCAGCCCCTCACCCACCCATAGACAGGAGGTAGTCCACAACCTCTGCCCGCCCTGCGCGCGCCGCCAGCAGCAGCGGCGTGGCGCTCAGCGGCCCGCCCCCCGCCTTCCAGTTGATAAAGTGGCGCACGAGCGCTTCGGCGCTGCGCCCCAGCGACAGCATGCGCCGTAGCGAGGAGTTGAGGCGCTCTTGGGACTCCCGCCCGCTGATTACGCAGTTCACGAGCGCGCGCAGCACCTGCATGGCCGAAGCAGAACACAAAACGATAACAAGTAGAGCGTGGCGTAGTCAGCGCTGGGGCATGCAAGACATGGGCTGTGCTTCCCAGTTGGAGCGCCCAGACGTCCATCGCAAAGTTGCAAAGCGCTGCGCACGAACCTGCTGTTGCTGCCCCACCGGCTCAAGCGCCACCCCGTGCCCTGGCCACACCCTGGCGCAGCCCTATCCAGCTGTGCACCACAAACGACCATTACTTGGTTTCTCATAGCCCAGCCTGCCAATGGCTAGCCCTGCCGCTCCTGCGGGCGGCTGCCCCTGACTACGCAGAGCAGATCCCAGCTGCCTTTCCATCCCAGCCGCGCTTCAATCCCAGCCGTGTTTGGAGTCACACCTCCAGTTGGCCCGCCTCAGCGGCCATGTGCCACGCAGACAGCCGGCTGCGCGCATCCACGCAGCGCACGAGTGTCACGTCCTCGCCCGCCATCCGTCCCACACGCTCCGCGTCCCCCTGCGCAGGTGCAGCATCATGCAGACTCGTCATGCAGACTCATCATGCAGACTCATCATGCAGAATCATCATGCAGAATGCATTACCCTTAGAAGGTACATCAGCATCATGCAGGGCCTTGATGCATGCTATCACCGTGTATCTTGATGCATGCTATCATCATTACGGAAGTCCGGTGCACAGGTGCAGTGGTTGCAGTTGAGGAGTGTGGCAGGGGCAGCAGCACATCAGATGGATGCTGGTCACCAGCTGTCAAGCATTGCGCGGGTCAGATGGTTGCAGCAATGCTCGAGTAGGAGTGCGTGCACGCATGCGCAGTGTGCCTGGTGCATGTGTAAGGTGCATGAGCAAGGTGCAGTGCGCCTGGCAGGTCCAGGTCAATTTGTGGCCCAAGCCCTGCAGCCTCCGTGCCAACCACGTCCACCTCCCCGCCCTCCCATACCCAGATTGCAAAAAACACGCACGGAAGCAGCTGCATCACGGGCGGATCAGGGAATCGCAGCGCCCGTTATGGGAAGGCGGAAAAGTTGAACTACAACATGAGCGCGTACACACACGCACTGTCACACACCTCCTCCACCGCCTCGAAAAATGGATGGCGTGCCCATGACATGCAGCTGAAGCAGTCAGCACAGCCTGGGTCCGTGTTGTTCTTGCTGATGGGCTGTGGCAGCAGGAGGCCTGTGCCAGCGAGGGGCGTGAGCGTGGGGGAGGGCTGGCCCAAGCCGCCCTGGGGACCCAGCTGTGAAGGGACTCCCGTGGGTGGGATGCGCAGCGGCTGCAGCGCTGGTTGCTGCGGCCGTGCAACCGCACTCGCCATTCGCGCTGGCGCTCTGTCAAGTGACGTGTCCTAGTGTGTAAGCAGTGCTGGGTGTGTGCTGCCAGACACCTCAGGTGCGCTTGCTGGCTGCCAACACGGCATGCGCCCTGCTGACCATTCGGCCATCAGAGCTGGGATCAACACGTAGCAGCTCCTGCGTACATGCAGGCAGGAAGGCAAGCTGGAATCAATGCAGCACAACACGTGCTTGCAGGTGCCACTGCGCGCCGCGCTCATGCGCGCCATGGCTGACCATCATGCACCAGGGTTGACTCAGGCGGGAAATCCAGGACCCGCTGAGCTGCAGCTCCTCGCTTGCATGCAATGACGGCACAACATGCGTTGCTTGAACCCCGCTTGAAATACGACTCCATACCATCCTGTCATGCTGAGACGTCTAGCGCTAGAAGCTTGCTAGGGTACCAGTGTTGTGCTGCGCGTGTGCTGTGTGTGAAAACTCGGCTGGGGCAGGAGCTGTCATGTGTGGCATGCTGTGGAAAGGAATTTGAATCTGGTAGAACGCACCACTGACATTCCCTTAAAGCTCACAGATACATCCGGTGGTTGCTTGGCGTGTATGGTTTGATCCCATCTGGGGCGCGGACCCGTTCAGCCGTCCAACATAATGTGGCCATTAAAATATAAAAGAAATGCTACAAAGCAAACCAGCAAATTGCGAAGGTGTGGCAGCGACGGTTGATGTGGGCGTGTCGTGAGTAGGTTTCATTCTGAAGCGGTGATCGCATTGCGCAGGCATCTTCTGCCAGAGTGCCGTCCACACGACACAGAGTTCCGTGTGATGAAACCCGTTGGAGTGCGGGCCTGAGCTCCGATGCGTGGCATTCTATGCAAAGCATAGCGATCTCAGATGCCTTCGTGTACCCTGGTCGGACTTAGGGTTGTTTCAGGTACATCCATCTTGCTGCGCAGGGAGCAGCACTGTCGTTAACCAATGCGTATGCACCTTGGGTGCATGCAAAGGCTAGGCACCTAACAAGTCATGTATGGCAACACGGATCCTGGTTCAGCTGCAACATGACCTCCATGCCATGCACGAACATGCACGCTGTGCCTGCACCTCTCCTGCACTTGTGCCTGCAGGCTGTTCATTGATGCACGTAGCGCCTCGGCTGCCCCGTTGTGCTATGCCGTTGCATTCATCACACTCACCTATGCTGTGCCCAGTGGCCCGCATCCAATGCGAATGTGCGCTCACTGCAACCAGGTTAGCAGCCAGCAGCTCCGTGCGCAACCTCACGGCAGGCAGCCGGAACTGGCACTACAGCAGCAGCTCTTGGAAACGGACGCGCAGCCAGTTGGCCAGCAGCATGGTCAGCGACAGCGAGGGTGCAGCCGCACGCAGCGGCAATACGGCACAGCAGCACTCGCCAGTTGTGGTGGCCATTGACGGGCCAGCCGCTAGTGGCAAGGGCTCCTTAGCCAAGCGGCTGGCAGCTGCTGTGGGGCTGGCATACCTGGACACTGGCTCCCTGTACCGTGCAGTGGGCCTCAAGGTACGGCCTGTTGATTTGTAGGTATACAACCAGCAGGTGCCTTGTGGGCTGCGGTCATGTGTTCATCTTGCAAGGAGCTTCATGCGGGACTAGGCTGTGTCACGTGTGCTGCTGCTGCGTCCAGCCCGCACAGCTCGTCCCTCAATCCTCAGGCAGACCAGGCTGGCAACATTGGGTTGTGTTGTGGTCGCTCCTCGTGTCATATTGTGCATGCACCACTGACTCAGCGGAGACCACCATCATGCTGTCATGCTCTGTGCTGTGCCGTGCTGTGCTGTGCTGCTCTGTGCTGTGCTGTGCTGTGGCGGCTGTGACGGTTCCTGCAGGCACTCACTGAGAAGGTGGCCCTGGGGGATGAGGAGGCCCTGTCACAGCTGGCGTCACATCTCACTCCCAGTGACCTCACGGGCGGTCCTGGTGGGCTGGCTGCACTACGATCTGAGGATGTGGGCAGTGCAGCCTCTAAGGTGCGTTGGGGTCCAAAACGCTGAGTGAGCTGAACTATATGTTTGACCGTGTGAATGGTTTTGCTGGCTCGATCTGTGCAGTGATGGTGGAACTGGCTGAACAGGTGTACTGTTCAGTGCTCAGCTATGGTTGCCATTTGCTTTGATCTCCTTGGCCGCTTGGGCAAGGCGCGCGTGGTTATGCACCCGGGAAGAATGCAAGCTGCCGCCCCGCCGGCTACGCAGGAGTCAATATGTCAATTTGTCTATGATGTCACTACATTGTGTATATGTCTAATGTGTGTGTTGGTTACATCGTACGCCCATCATGGCGCATAGATGCCTGCCGCGAGATGTCTAATGTGTGATATGTCACACAATGTGTCATGAGGCCCGCAGGTGTCTGTGCTGCCACGCGTCCGTGCGGCCGTGAATGAGTATGCGCGCGCGTTTGCTGCCCAGCCCCCTCCAGGTGTGCACCGTGCTGGCTGAGCACAGTTGCACAGTTGCACAACACGTGCCCCGTGCCTGAGCCATCTCCTTAGATTAGTTCTGACTGTTCGGTGTCTCATGCTTTCTCTCCCCTGCTTGCTCCGTGCTGTATTTGCCTGCTGGCTGCTCAATCTTGTCCGGTCGTGTGCTCCGGCTTCGGCTGCACACTGCAAGCACAGGTGTCAAGGGTGTGGTCATGGATGGACGGGACGTGGGCACCGTGCTGTGCCCCCAAGCCCAAGTCAAGATCTTCCTCACAGCAGGCCCAGAGGTGCGCATTCAAACTTCAATTAATTAGCATTATAAATAAACAATAGATATTGAATGGTATGCTGCTCTACACGCGCCCAACAGACATGGGGGCAGGCCTGTAGCACAGGACCAGCTTGTAATCCTATCCAGGTGCTGAGGTCGGAGGGTCCTGCACCTGGGTAACTTTGTGGAAATCCTGGCTGGTCATGATCAGGGTCATGATCAGGGTCATGATCATCATGCTACTATCATCATCACACTGCGGGTGCCGGGTGCTGATATCATTGCGAGCAGGTACGTGCAGCACGGCGGCTGGCTGAGCTGCGCTCGCGAGGAGACAGCACCACCAGCCTAGAGCGAGTACTGCAGGTGCGGCACGGCTGTGCAAAGCTCACATGGGAGATGCGGCATGGCTGTGCAGAGCTCGCATGGCAGATGAGGGGGCCTGCTGCCGGGGCCTCAACCGGCGTAGGGTGCTGACCACAACGGCACACGCCATGAGCTTGAACAGCGGGTGGCACCAACCTGCATAGAGGCTGACTTTAGACGGTGCTGGTACTGTTCCTTGGCGTTTTGAAGTGTTTCTGTTACGGCAGCTGTCAGGGCTGCTGTGATCCCCTTGCCTGATCCTCCTTGTACATCAGCTGTTTCACGTTGTTTCGAATGTTTGGCACATGCTGTACATGTACTGGCTCCTGTACATGGTCAGCACGTATCAGAATGATGGAGGCGTGTTGAGTTGTTCCCGAACTACTGTAGCAGTAGCTCTATCAAGTGTTATCATGCTGCACTTGGATTCGTGCTGACCTGCTTTGTACTGACCTGCTGCCGGTGTGCATCTGTACCGCTGCTGTGCTCTCCCTCAGGACATGGTCGAGCGGGACGCAAGAGATGCCAGCCGTGCCACTGCACCTCTAAAGCCTGCGGACGATGCCCACCGCCTGGACAGCTCAGGCATGGGGGAGGCTGAGGTGCTCCAGGTGGCGCTGGGGCTGCTGCGCACCACGTGCCCTTGGGTGCTGGAATAACTGGTGGGATGGGAAGAGACAGGCGCTGCCCCCAGGCGTTCACTGCCTTCTCCACACTGGTGGGGGCCCTGTGCTGCTGCCTGGTGCATCCAGGGGCACTGCCCTGGCCCCTTTCCTTGATGCACGCCGCGGCCACATGCCGCGTTTGTGGTCAACATGTCTGTGAACCTGCCTTCTCCACAGCTGGGTTTTTGTGCAGAGGCATCGACAGGGGTGGCAGAAAAGAACACCGGGTGCTGTGCGTGCATGGGTGTACCGGGGGTTGTGAACGGACCAGGGGCCTCGGACCTGGTGACGCAACCACTGCTTGCTGAGTTGCCATGCGTAGGTTTTAGGATTCTGTATCAATTTGGCATGCTTCAGCAGAACAGGCCATTGTTGCCATACATGCTGTAGATGTGTGGGTGTGTGAAACTGTGTGCACGTTCATCAGCAGAGTAGGCAAGCTGTGTGGATTGGGGGTAGCAGTACATCAGTGCGGCGCAGTGTGGGCGTGGGTGTCTGTGCAGGAAGTGAGATTGAGTAAACATGGGCACTTACATTTCGATGGGCAGTAACGCATTGGTGCCATCCACGCATACAGCACAGATCCACAGACTTGACATCCCATAAGATGCAGCAGGTTGGAACTCTCTGCAGGTACAGCTGGGTGCAGGGGCAGCAGGGGCCTGCTGATCTGCATGCATGCGCCCATCATGCAGCCATGTGAAGGGGCACCCATGGCCGATGATGAGGCCTGAGCTGACCCTTTACTGCCTATCCTGCTGACACTCCCCTGCCCAACCTGCTGTACGTGGCTGCTGCGCGTATTGTTGCACTGCAGGCCATCATCTGAGGTGTGCACTTGTTGCCTCTTTTGTTTGCCCCTGTTGGACCTTCCCTACTGAGCCATGGGTGCATCGCTGACAAGGCTCATGACGCCTGTCCTGCTGCAGCTACCTTGCTGGTGAGTGCAGTGTGCATGTCAGGAGTGGGGTCCCTGATCAGCAAGGGACGGCCCCAGATCAGCAAGGGGCCAGTTCGTGAACGGCGGCAATCCTGCATTGCACTCTGCTGGATATATTCCGGCCACAGCAACTTGGCGACATGGCGAGTTGCCAGTGGGCAGCACGCAGTAGGGCAGTGGGCGCAGCAGGAGGGTTGGTGCATGGAGGGGTGCAGTCGTCATGCGCCCCCTCAGCGAAAGTCCTTGTGATGCAGCTGAAGCCCATGCCCTCCATCAGTGCTGATGTCTGTCGATTTGTTTGCAGGCCTCTGTGCCACAGGGTGCGAAGAATCAAGCAAAAGATGCCCCAGGCCGCCCCTCAGGATCTCAGCAGATCATGGGCTGAGTTCCTATTCAGCGAGCGGGCATCAGATCATGTGGGGGTTGTAGCAGCAGCTGGGGCAGGCAACCCCCAGCATGAGCCGCCTGCGTCCCTGCTGTACCTGCCAGCTGGTGTGCTGGAAGAGCAAGTATGGCCCCACCTGACTCCCTGGTCCCGTGCGCAGCTGCGTGCGACATGCACCCAGCTTTGTCGGCTCGCTGACGGGCTGGTGCAAGACAAGTTTGTGGTCTGGTATGGCGTGTGGGGGGTCAGGGAGGTACCACCTTTGCCGCAGCCGAGCTGCAGGCTACAGTGCTGCTTGAATGATACTTATCTAGCAGCAGCAGCAGCAGCAGCAGCAGCAGCAGCAGCAGCAGCAGCAGCAGCAGCAGCAGCCAGCACTGGTGGGCACAATGCAGCTGGTGCGGGCTACCTGACGATGCAGCGGGTATGTACTGCGCTGCACCGCTGGCCACAAGTCCGTGGCATCCGACTGCAGCTGCGCCTGCCGTGTGGGCAGCTGGCCCTGCCGCACCCCATTGCTTGCCACCTGCGCGAGGCGTCAGGTGGCCGGCTCACATGCCTGTCCCTTACTAATGTGGAGCAGGGTGCAGTGGATTTGCAGCAGCGGGCGAGGCGCACAGTAGCGAGGGAGCTTCTGCAGTGGAGCCCCGAGTTGTTACATGCGATAGCGTGCGCATGCCCAGCAATCCAAGAGCTACAGCTGGCGTCGGTCCCAACTCTGGGGTCACAGAAAGCTGCAGCGATGAACAACCACATCATCGTGCATGGCTCTGCAGAGGAGTGGGCAGCAGCAGCGGCGGAGCTTCCCGCCTCCCTCCACACATTACGTGTTTGTGCCAGCACCTCCCCAGCACCTGGAACCCCTTCAGTGATGAGCATCCTGGCAGCTGCGTTCGGTGCAGCCAGCCAGCTCACCACCCTGCGCAGCCTGCATCTGCAAACACCCTATGTGTACGGTGAGGATCAGCTGCCGCCATGCAACGTGTCGCCGTTTGCATCGGTTGCGAGCCAGCTGACACATCTGGAGCTGGACCTGTCTTTCAGCACTGCAGGCATCGTGGGTGTGCAGGCGCTACTGCGCGTGTGCAGCCACACTCTGGTATCCCTCTCCCTCACATTGCGAGATCCCAAACCAAGCCACATGGGGATGACCCTGGCTGAGCTGCTGGCGCACAGTCCCCATGTTCGCAGCCTTCAGCTGAGCTGTAAGCGGTTATCAGCGGTTGACGGGCAGACGCTGGCAGGGCTACAGGGGCTGACACGGTTGCAGGTTGACAGCATGCGTTATCTGGCTGACCTGAGCCAATTGCCGCGTGCACAGGGTGCACTGTCGCGCCTGCGCACGCTCTGCATCACTGACAGCATGTTCAAGCTGGTTCATGCAGTCGATGTGCTGCGCAGCGGGCTTCTCGCACCCGGATGTGAGATGCACCTGCAACAGGCATGCGTGCTCCTGGGGTCGACTCCCTTGGACCTCACAGCGTGCTCATACTTTGCAGATACCCTGCGCAGTGGCACGTACCCAATCCGGCTCACGTGGCATGGCACTGAAATGCCAGGTCTGCTTGCTCTCAGTGCATTCGCACTCCAGGGGTGGACAGCTGACTGTGCTGTGTGCGGTGCGCGCGTGTTGGCAGCCCTACCACACGGCATGGTGCTGGGGGACAGCCTCATGCGGCGGCTAGCAGATGAATGTAATATTGTGGCTGCCGGCCCGGACCAAGCTCTTGGGGCAGCCCAGTGCACAGACCAGGCAACAGAGCTGTGGCTGCTTGCCGCCATGGCCCACATATCAGCGCTGGTGCTGGATCCACCAATGTCCTATCAACGGCGGGACGCTAAATGCTTCAGGTTTGTGCTGTGTCTCCTCCCCTCAGTGCTGTCGGCTGGCTACCTACCCCATCGTCACGTGTCGTGCTTGCGGACCTCTTCCAACTCAATGGAGCGAGGGGCCGGTTGGCTGCTGTGGGACGCCTGATGGCGGCACATCCTGGGCTGGATGTGTGCTGCGTGCCCCGTCTTACAGCTTCAGAAATCGAAGCTCACCGCGCACATCTAGCTTCAGACAGCGAGTTGGCGGGCCTGGAGCCAGAGGCGCGGCATGCACTGCTCACGCGGCTGCTGGTGTGACCGTGAGTGCGTGGCTCGTGCGGGGGGCATGCACAGGGGCTACAGAACGGCAGGATGGTTCAGCGTGCATAATGGTTCAGTGCAATGGGCAGTGCAGGGGGTCGTGTTTCTGGGCAAGGTTCAGGGCCTGGTAGGGCAGCCATTGCTGCATGGCCGTTGGTTGGAGCGCGTGGTCAGTGGATGGGGTACATCAGCATCAGATAGTGTTGAGCTGTGGCTTGAATGTAATCTCATGAGTGATCTCAAAGAGGACGAGTGACGTGTGGGTGTGAGTCCGCAGTTGCCGCGCCCAATAGCACAGACGCTTCCACAGCAACGACACAACAAGGCACAAGGCAGGCTTCAAGGGCGCTGCAGGTGCAGCTGGGTGCAGGGCAGTGGGGGCTTGATGGCCTGCATGCATGTGCACATAATGCAACCATGTGCGCATACCCCGTGGCCGTCATAAGGGCATTTACAGGCTTCACCTTCAGCTAACCCCACTGCCTGCCCTCTGACATAAGCCTCCTCCTGCTCACGCATGCTGCTGTGGTCCTCACCACTGCACCTTTCTTGGCTCATCCCACCTTCTCTGCTTGTATTGTCAGTCCCTCATGTATGGTGTCTCATGCATGCATGCCTGCTGACATGTTTAATTGTCTATGGGGCATGCTTGCATGCGACACAGATGGGCTGATCATCATTGAGGGTTGTGCTTGATGTGATGGCGAGACGCTGCTGCAGTAATTGTGTGCCTACGGAGACGTCGTCAACGTTGTTTTGCAGGCTGGCTTGAATGGAGACTGATGGATCCGTGAATCCTGCGTGGGATGCAGTAGTACAATTGCACCTGCAGCGTTAACAGGACTCAGCATCACTTATGAAACTCAGCGAATCCGCTCTTCCCGTCACACTGTTCTACGTCACACCAGCATGTATGGCGCACAGCCAGTGCACCAGCGACGTCGAAACGCAGTTACTATTCATGGGGTGCCTGTCATCAAGCTGATTAGGACTGCAGTACTCCCATCTCGCTGTAGGTTTGTCTGCCTTGGGCTGCAAGGAGCATCATGGGCTGAACATTTTGCTGTGCTTGCAGCCGCTGCTTAGGTTGCACACAAGCCAGGAGCCCTATGCTCACTTCATGCATCCATGCGCAGTCCTGCATCGGTGCGCGTCGCCAGCCATGGAGGCAGGGCATGAGCCAGAGGAAGGGCCGGACCCATCACAGGACAGTGGCCAGGCAGAGCAGCCAAGCACCAGCACTGCTGTGGAACAGCTGCTGCAGGGCCTGAGCCTGGATGGTCAGAGTGGCAGCCAAGCAGCTGGCAGCTGCAGTGATAAAGTGTCAGCACCAGATGCTGTAGTTCATCCATTTGCAACGGAGCCGGGGGACCACGCTGAGACACCACTGCAGGCGTATGAGCACATCGAGCCTCTTCTTGCACGGCTAGCCATGTGAGTGATTCCATGCCGCATGCACAGGACACAGAGTCATGCTGCATGGTTACGCCAGCATACGGCATGCGTGGGAGCGTGCTGGCCCATTTTCTCACTTGCATACACGCCTACCCCTGGTTGGCCTCTCATGTGACTTGCACTGCCTGGCAGTGCGGTGAATTCTCACTCTTTTTGGCTGCCAGATGCACAGAGCACAGCAGGTTATGGGTGCATGAGCACACAGTCTTCAACGTCCTGCAGCATCATGAGATTCTGCAGCCATGCCTCCATACACTGGGGCCTCGCATGCATGCGCTGCCATGCAGGCGGCTTGGCACAACCAAGGCTGCTCTGCGCGTGTACGACCCCTTCTTCTGTGAAGGCCGCATGGTGGCCCACATGAACAGCTTGGGTTTCAACAGCGTGTACAACAGGAATGAGGACTTTTATGCGGTGAGAGGCTGCACACAAGGGGGCCGCATGACGAGTACTGAGATTTGAAAGGGGATGGCAGCAGCTCCGGCAAACAGACATGGTATTCTCATCCACTTGCGGGTGCCGGGACAGGCTGTAGGATGTGCTGTTGTGCAGCCTGCTGGTGACTGGATAACATTGATGTGGGGCCATGGAGACTGCTGAGCATTCATGCATGCTCATGTACATGCAAGCTGTGCATTTCTTTGGGGTCTGGAACACTTGGGTTTTCAGGTGGGCACTTGAGGTGTGCACCTGGGTATGCGCTCTGCTTGGTATGGCTGGTGTGCATGATGATGACCTGCAGTTTGCTGGCTCTGATTGCCCTTTTCTGACTGCTGCCGCAGGTCAAGGCTGCAGGACGGACACCCGAGTTTGACGTGCTGGTGACCAACCCGCCCTTCTCAGGCGACCACATCGAAGCCACGTTCGACTTTGCCATCGCCAGCAAGAAGCCTTTCTTCATCCTGGTGCCCCAGGTGGGTCTGTGGGTGCTACTGGCTGTGCCACTGGCTGTGCCACAGCCAGCTGCACAGCCACCTTCAGGGCGGGCCGATTTGTCTACGGACCCCAGATCGGGCACAGCTGCTGGAGCTGCTTTTAGAGCTGGGCCAGTGTGTCCTTGGTGAGCTGCTACTGGGCGCACATTACAGCAGCGTGGTGGTCAAAATCTACCAGGGGATGGCGGCAGTGCGCTTGGTCTGATGGTATGTGTGTTGATTGAGCGCCTGCAGACTCTCCTCCGCCTGCCCCTGCACTGTGTGTGTGCGCAGTACGTGTCCCGGAAGGCGTTCTACCTTGAATGGCTCAACAACGGCCGTGCGCCTGGCACACCACGCCCCGTGTACGTGGGCCCCAAGGACACGCCCTACGTGTTCGTGGCGCCTGATAGGGCGGACGTGCGCGCTGCACGCGCGCCAGACCAACTAGAGGGTGGTGCCCCAGGCAGTGTCTGTGTCAGCTCCGAGGGTGGACAAAGCGCAGCCGCACAGAGCACAGCCGAGGGCAGGGTTGCGGCTGGGGATGCTGGGCCGGCATCAGCAGCTGCACAGCCGGCCACCAGCACAGATGCTGCAGGGGGTGCCACAGGGAACGGTGCAGGGGTGTCATCAGAGGGGGGTGCGGCTGCGTTTGAAGTTGCAGCCGGCAGCTTCCAGTGCGTGTGGTTTGTGGGGCTGGGGGAGCCACACCAGAAGGTCATCGTAGAGTGGTGGCGGCAGCGGCATGCAGAGACAGCGGCCTGCGCAATCGCAAAGGAGGTCTCAGAGCTGCCCATCCTTACGGCGGCTCGTAAGCTTACGCCTGCGGAGCGACGCTGGCGGAAGAAGCAAGCAATGCTGCAGCAGCAGGGTTTGGCAGGGAACGGAGGGGAGGGCGCGGATGCACAGCACTCCCCTGCTGCTGCAGGAGGGGGTAGGCCAGGGGCTGGTGGGAGGCCGGGGGGAAGGGGGAGGCCTGGGGCAGCAAGTGGCCGGCCATCCACAGGGGCGGTTCCAGTGGCGGGGCGACCAGGTGCACCGGCAGGGGGCAGGCCTGGGCAGTTTGTTGCTGGGAGGCCGGGTGGAGTGCCAGCATTGGGGGGCAGGCCAGGGTCTGGTAGGCCGGCACCACCTGGTGGGCATGGGAGGGCAGGTGCAGAGACTGGGGGGCGACAGGTGCCTGTCGGCCACAGGGGGGCGGCGACCTGATATGCTCGGGCTGGTCTGTGCAGGGCTGTGTAAGCGAACCGCTGTGGCCGCGGTGGCCTGGAAGGTGCAAACGCACGTTGTCATGGTGCCTCCGAGTCGCACGGTGCCTGCCTGGTTGAAATGCAAGAACAGACGCGCATGTCGTGCTGCATGTTGGAAGCACTGCGATCTCATGTGATGCTGCCAGTTGTACATGAGAGTAGCAGCATTTAGCACGCCATTTTTATATCAATTACAATCTGGCGGAATGCAAATCAGGCGGACTTTTGCGCCTGTGACCATTGTGATGAGGCGTGCTGCCTTTTGACGGCATGATACTGCTTACAACACATCGTGCGTTTTGCTGCACACCAGCATGAAACATCCGCTCACGCATAATACAAATTGACGCTGACCAAGTTGACTGACAGATGGGGCTGAGGGAGCGCAAGCCCGTCAACTATGCAGCTGAGCGCGTGGGCACCAACACTCCGGCGTGGCTGAAGGTTTGTTAACGACTTTGTGTCTGGTCATGTGCCCGTCAGTCGCTTTGCTGACCGTGTTCTGAGCTTTGGCCTGACGTGAATACACGCTTCAGGGGGGCAAGAGCACGGGCAGTGTGCGCTCCACCGCTGACTCTGACGATGAGGTGGATGTGGAGCCCGACCTGAGCGCCCGGCTGGAGAAAGCCCGCGCGAATGCAGAGAAAAACTCCAAGCCCAAGGGCAAGGATGAGGCAGGTCCATCCAAGCATGACAGCCATGCAGGCATCTCCAAGCAGCGCATGGAGTCTCAGCATGGCGCGAAGCAGCATGCCGGAAACTCCAAATCCAAGCAGTCACCTGCTGATGAGGAGGACAAGGAGAATAAGGGCCGCAAGAACAAGCGTGCCAAGTCTGCACCGCTGCCTTCCCCTGAGCCTCAGGCAGGGAAACCACAGGCCGAACCCAAGGTGTCCAGGGCTGCCAAGGGCGAACCCAAGCCAGCTGCTCCAGCTGAACCGCAGCCCAAAAGTAAGGAGAAGGGCAAGAGTGACGGTACAGATCCCAGCAAGAGCAAGTCAGCTGCACCTGCAGCTCAGGACATGCCAGTGGGCAAAGCCAAGAAACGCAAGAGCACTGAGGTGGCACGCGGGAGCACGTCCGATGTGGAGGATGCGTCTCAGGCCAGCAAGCGGCACAAGCGTGGCAAGAGCGCGCCCCTGCCGGACCCTGCACCAGTGCCTGAGCGGCCCTCTCCCAAAGGCAAAGCCGGCAAGCAGGGCAAGCAGGCCAAGCGCAACGAGGGCCACGCAGCAGCTGCAGCTGCAGCAGATGACAATGCTACCACGAAGGCACCACAGCCCACATCTTCTCAAAACAGCGCCGGCAGCAGCAAAGGCGGCCGGCCAGCAAAGGCCACGAGTGGCAGTGGCAAGGGCGCAGCGGCAGCTGCGGCCGCGCCCGAGCCAGTCCAGCAGGCTGAGGGCAGCCAGGGGCACCGTGTCAAGTCGCTGCAGCAGCTAGCCAACGAGCAGGCGGCTGCCAAGCCGAAGTCCAACAGTGGGCGCAGCAAGAGTGAGTGCAACGTGGCAGGTGCTTGCTTCCACCAGCTCAGTCCTTCCATCAGCACAGTGGCTGTCTCCTTCATGCACAAGAGGCACCACAAGCTCATAATGCGTGAGGTGCCTTTCTTGTGTGAAGCACGCACACCTGATCATGCCACATTTAAACACCCTTTATACATATATCGTACGCCATTGTGCGCATCCACCGCAGGCGCTGGCCCAGGCGAGCTGATGGTTGTCGGTGCAGCCATCCCCAACCCGGCCGCACAGCCTGCACTGGCTGAGGCGGCTGCCGGCCCATCTGCAGCCACCGCCACAATGCCAGCTGTTGTTGAGCCAGACAAAAAGAAGCGCAGCAAGTCTGGCAAGGGCAAGGCGCCTTCCCCTGATGCTGCTGCTGACGGTGCAGCAGCGGCCGCCCCAGCTGAGCAGGCCCCAGCAGCCCAGGACGATCTGCAGGTGGCTGCGCTGCTGCAGCCGCTGCAGCGTGGTGGTGTGCCGGATGCGAGCGCGTTTGCGATGCTGCAGGAGCAGTACACGCGGCTGCAGGAGCTGTACCAGCAGCTCAAGGCCCAAAAGATTTCCCAGCTGGAGGGGCTGCTGGAGGAGCAGGTGGGGGGAGGGGGTGTAAGGATACGAACGAGTATGAGGATACGAACGGGTCAACTGTCGGAATGCTCACGAGTTGCCTGGGACGCCAGGGGGAAAACAGCTGTGGGGTCGGACGGGGCAAGCAGGGGCAGATGCCTTGGGGCTGCAGCGGCACGTGCTTTGGAGCACGCTCGGCATGTGGATGTTGGCATATGGTGTGCGGTTCTGAATTGCTGGCGGCGTGCCCACAAATCGCCGCTGTTCCCTCATCCCATCCTCAACCTTGCATGAACCCACTTCTGAGCATGATTCTGAGCATGGTCATCGCCATGCCGGGCGCAGGATGCGTACACGGACAGCATGAATGAGTCCATGGCCAAGCTGGCAGCACACTGGAAGCAGGAAGCCGAGCGGCAGCTGGCCCTTGTGGACGCGGCAGGGGCACGTGAAACACTGGCCAAGCTCGCGACACTGGAGGTGCGTGCCTGCGATGCACGAACGCTGACATGTCGCAGCAGGGGGAAAGGGCATGGGGACAGGCTGCAAGAGCTGTGCGCATCTGGGGGCTTGCGGCTGGAGTGCTGGCATGAAGCAGGCGGCTAAGAGGAGATGGCCCAGCCAGCCAGGCACCAGGGCCAGCCAGGCTCCAGGCCGAGCGTGTACGACCGGAGCAGCGCTGATTGATGAGTGGCTTGACATGTTTTTTTTCTTTGGCAACCCATATACATTTTGGGCAAACACACGTACTCCATTTAGCATGTGCTGCGTTCTATAGTGGTCTCATCATGGGGATGATGAGCTGTACAGGGGAAAACACCATAATCATAGGCTGTTTTGACATCCTGTGCGATGGGATGATGCTTGTGATATTCACCTTGGTTGTTGCATGCGCGTTATGGCCACAGGAGGAGAATGTGAAGCTGCAGCATGCACGCATCGAGCAGGAGATCCGGGCAGTGGAGGCAGCCAAGAAGGCAGCAGGTGTGCTGGAAGATTGCGAAGGCACGCCTCAGTGGCACTGTGGCGTTGTGGTCCCTTGACTGCCCTGGTGATGCTTGCTTTGCTTGATGCTGCAATGGTGCATAGCACGCTTGCTGCTGGCTTGTATACTGCTGCATCTGCACGTTGTGGGCTTGTGTCAAGCACCGTGAGGGTACGTCAAGCACCAACGCCGCTGGTCTTTAAAGCTGTATGTCGACCCGTCACATGCACGTGCCAATCGCCGACATGCATGTCTGTGGTGTGCGCGAGCAGGCCTAGCTGCACAGCTGGAGGCTGCGCGCGCGACCGCGGAGCAGGCAGCTGCGCTAGCCCTGCAGTTGGAGGAGGCTCGCGCCCTGGCAGCCGAGGCCCTCCAGGAGGCAGAGGAGGCACGTGCTGCCGCTGCGGCTGCACAGCATGAGCTGGCATCTGTGGCAGCAGCTGCAGCGGGCGGCCAGCTGCTGCCCGTGACCCCTGGTGTAGCAGGAGCGGTGGGGACACCTGCGTCCGTGCTGCTGGGCCGTGGGCGCTCTGTTGCGATGCAGTGCCCCACACCCCCTGAGCCCTCCCCAGGCATTGGCTGCCAGTTCCCCACGCCTGAGGGTGTAGGCAGCCAGCACCCGCCCCAACAGCTGAGCTTGCTGGCGGTCCGCCTGGGCATGGCCTCCCCTGGCTTTGCCCTGCAGGACCCCTCGGGCTCTGTCCTGGGTATGATGCCCACTGGTGGGGCAGCACTCAGCCTGTGGGTCAACACAGAGGCGGCAGCACACCCGCTGCTGGCGGCTGCTGCTGCTGGTGGGGTGGACAGCCCTGTGGAGGGGCTGCGCAGTGTTCAGGGCCCGGCTCGGGGCATCGCCCAGGCTCATGCAGCTGATGCTGGGGCCAGTGCAACAATTGGTGGCGGGATCAATGCTGAGATGGAGGCTGGGTGCTACAGCCGGCATGAGGCGGCTGTGACCGGGGCGACTGGGTTTGGGGGCAGCGGGGGCGGCTTTGTGGACCTGAACCCCCGCAGTGCGATGAAGGGCGCGCGCAGCGGTGGCCGGACGGCATACGTTGCGTCGAATGCGGTGGCTGGTGACGGGGCCGCTGATGCAGCAGGGGCCATGCAAGCACTCACTGGCTCCACCCCTAGCCTGGTGCTAGATGCGGCGGGTGCCCAGCCGCAAGGCGCGCAGGCGGCACAGGAGCAGGCACACCTTTCCGAGGGCATGCGGCAGCTGGTGGCGGCAGCCGGTGCGACGGCAGCCGCGCTGCAGCAACGCACCGGGGAGGTGTCGGGCGCTGCGGGTGTGCTGCCGCCCGCGCAGCAGCTGTCCCCTGGGGGGGGGTCCTTACAGGGGTCCACCTCTGCTACTGGCTTGGGGCTGGGGGCCCGCGGAGCTGTGCCTGCACCGCTACAGCCAGGGGCGTCCCTGGGCGCGGCCGGCACAAAGACGCCCGGCCGCAGCGCCGGCGCGCTTGCGGTCGCGGCTGCAGTGCCTCTGCCCTCATCCGTGGCCAAGGGCACCCCTGGGCTGAGCATGACACCCAAGATGGCGCGGCTGCAGGGCGGCGTGCTGAGCCTGTTTGGGTTTGAGGTGCGGCCGCTGGCCCAGGATGGTGGCTACGAGTACCGCCACCAGGACACCGGCCTGCGCTTCCAGGTGCGTGCTGTGCTGCTGCTGATGATAACATGCATGAGGCTGCTGCCAGCTGACTGCCGCCGTCCCTATGGCAGCGTGCTTCCAGCGTTGCAGCTGTGCTACAGACATGCAGGCATATGGCTGCATATCTGACACGCTGCCCCTTGTAGTACAAAGAGCTCGGAGCAAAACTACAGCCACTGTACCTCTGTGGCGGTGTATCAGCCTGAAGCCTATACAGCAGCCATGTGCGCCGCACCACTGGACCGCATCCCGCAATCGACAAGCAAACAGCCACGCACCACAGCCCTGACCCACAAACTAAGCTCTGAAACTGATCTTAACACAACTACAATATTAAATCCCACAGACACGGCCAGTGGTGCCGGGGGAGGAGGAGCCCGAGTTGCTGGAGCTGCTGCCCTCTGGTGCACAGCTGCTCGAGTACACGCCTGTCGCGCTGGGGCGCGCACGGCTGCCGCCGCACCTGTGCGAGCCCATCCAGTTTGAGGTGAGTGGGAGTAGTTGGGTGTGATCAGAATGTGTTGCAGTTGGGGTTGGGGGCCCTGCTGACGGTGGCTGGTGGTGCTGACTGCCCTTTTGCTGGTGGTCGTGGTATATGGGCTGGTGCCGCTCTTGCGCAGCCAACTACAGTTTCTTAAGTTACATTGACTTGTTACAGCGTTTCCCGTTAGACGAGGTGCTGTAAGTTACATAGCGTTGTCCATGCGCATGCGGCCGCAGGTGAGCCAGAAGCAGGCGTTTATGAACCAGCTGTGGGCGGCCATCACACGGCGCGCATGAGCGGCCAAAAGCCGGCACAAACAGGAGCTGCTTCTGTTTGTATCTGCAGCCTGGCTTGTGGTTTGGGAAGCCGCAGTCTCGCATCGCCTACAGATCTGCAAATAGATTTGCAGGCAGCAGGCCTCTGGGCTAGGGAGACGGTCCAGAGGCCATGAAGAGACTTTCTAAGGGCAGGCCAGAGGGAAACCAGCGCCCTTGCATTAATAACATAACATGATGCATCGTACACAGGAAACACAGAGCGGTTCAGATGAATAGTGCAAGCAATCTTGCTTTCAGCAGCCCAATGACAACCTTGACAGCTCGAGTTTGGAGGGCCACTGCCCCGTGTTTACAACTCCCATTGCGTTGACTGAGTAGTGTAAGAACAGACACGATGTGCAAACAATACCTCACTCTGTAGCCGCAAGCAACAGGCAGCACGCAGCAGCAGTGACTGCTACGACCTGCCAGCTTCTTCAGTTTCTGGCACATCATCTACTTGTGCGAAACTATATGCACCGTCGGCATGCATCCTCGGCTACAACACAGCATCTTCAGCTTGCGCCCCAACCTCGAGCAGCATTTGATGCGTGCTGCCTCAGCTGTCAGTTGGCAGTGGTGGACAGCAGCCGATACTCATCCTTCCGTGGCTGCGTCTCCTTCAGCTTGCGCTTGCGCAGCTCCAGCAGCGGCTCCAGCAGATCCTGCAGGCAGGTTTGACCGAGTTTGACCAGGGTTGACCACGCCTGGCTTGGCCATGCACTTAACTTGCCAAGCAGGTGGTCAGGTGGGAGGGTTCCCGATGGCACTGATCAACGCAACAGACCCAACAGTACATGCGCAAGATGCCATTACCACGTGCCATCACACAGAGGCAGCCAAGCTCGCAGGTAGAGTGCAAACAAAACCGACACGTGGCTATACCATCCCGCCAGAGCGTGTCTTTAAATGTAACAGACCAAACCCGGGTACTGAGATTACTCACGCTCCACTATGCGGCACGTGCCCTCCTGGCCACCATTCAGTTCGGCTTGCACACAAACAACCAAGCAAAAGAAGCCGCAACAAACAAAGCACACACGCACCGGCTCGCCCAGCGCCGTCGCCAGCTCCTCGCATTCCTCCTCACCAAGCACACCATCTGCGCTGCCGGCTGCTGCCTCATAGAATGGGTCCATCCGCGGCTCGCCTGCAAGCCGAAGGGATCAAGGCAGGTGTGCGTGTGACGGCATCATAAGGCCAGGCAAGTGACTGTGCATGCAGCCGTGTACGATGTGCAACGGGTGGGGTCAGGTACAATGCGCGCACAGTCGCACGCCAATGCATCAGTACCAGGCCAGATCAGGCCAGGTTAAGCAAGCCTCATAAAACGAGCGGCCACCAGTGTTGAGCAGCCAAACCACTGTACTTAGGCGCCTCCATGAAAAGGGCCCAGCAAACCCGTCCAGCGCATACTTCTTCCACGGTCCCATTCATACTCCCTCCTCCTCCACTGGAACACGCAAACCCACTGATATACGCAAGCCGGAACAGCAGAAGGAACAATGCAAGACCCTGCCTGCGCAGCACCCACCTGCGTAGTTGACACGCACGTCACGTGCGTCACCCTCCTGGGAGATGTACTTTGTCAGCCTCCGTGTGCCTAGAGCAGAGCTGGCGTTCTTGTACAACATGAACGATGTGTAGTACGTCAGCACCTGCAGTACAGGCAGTACAGGGTGGCGCAGGGCAGGACACCGTTACACTACAGCCCATGAAATGGCTCAGAGGCGGTACAGATGCAGAGGATGTGGCGGTGCAGATGGATACAGGAGGGGTGTGGGTGGAAAGTACGCATGGGCTGGGGCCAGGCACTGGGGGGCAGGTCAGACAGGGGTTTCAGTGCAAGCGGGCACGTGAGTGGTTGTGCATGGCACGCCGCGCCTGCGCAGCTTGACGTGCAGTGCTTGGTAGGCGCGTGCGCACCCACGGGCCGGAAAACAGGTCCCTTTCAAAGCCCGTCCTGAAGTCCGATGCACAGTTTTCCCAGGGTTTCCTCATTCAGAAGTATGGTTTCCTCACTCACCTGAGGCCCTGGGATGATGAGGATGTCGATGCCAAATGCGACAGGCAGCATGAACGTCGCGATGGCTGCTTTCGCCGCGGACGCCACGCCGTGCTGCTGCAGGTACAGCCCCAGCCGCAGGTACAGGGACGGCAGCACAGGCGCACGGGTCAGGGACAGCGGCTGGGCATGGCCACAAGGAGGTACTTCCCCAGGCAAAGAGTGGACAGTCTGGGCGTTTTCACCGCCCCTTGGCAAAGTGGGGAAATAGCCGGAAATAGCAGTGACGGGGATGTGGGGAGGTGGTGGTGCAAGGCACAGCTGGTCTGGGCGATACGTTGAGCTGCAACCCAACCCCCAGCGGGAGGCACATTGGGCTGTCATGCTGAGCCGGCCAGCTGCCAACGCCCCAAATGCCCTCACTCCCCTCACGTGGTTTGGCGACTTCCTTGCCACAAATGCTTGAAACCCGCCCACACAAATGCTGGAGCGCACAAGAACCATCAGGTGACCTGAGGGGCTCTTTCCTTAGCCCGCCAGCCTGACTCAAACCCCAACCCCGATCCAAACCCAGCCCCACCTGCGTCATGTTGGTGAGCCGGTCCATGATGTGGTCTGGGGGCACCTGAGTGGGGTGGTAGATGATTACCTGCCATGCGCACACACGAGGCACACCCTTGCACTGCCTGCATCACGTTTCTCACAGCTGCGCTGCTGGTGAACTGGCACTGCTGGCATCGCATGTACTGCATGCATCTGTGCCGCTCGCAACTGTACTGTATGTACAGCACCTTAGTGACATTGGGTGGGATGCCACGTGTGAGCCGCTCCTCCACACTCAGGTTGTTGGCCACTCGGTGGCCCACCTGCAAATGCAGGGGGGGCGGGGATCCAAGACATACTTCAATACATGGCGTTGCCGCATTACAGGTTTTGTGTTTGCACAGTTACGACAACCACATAGCTGACTGACCAGCAGTACAATCACTTGTTGGCGCAGTGCGGCCTGCCGTGAGTGTACCATGAACCTGCGGTACTTGTACTGCAGTCTGACTACGGCCCACCTTGTACACCTTGTTGCCTAACGTGGACGGGTCCTTCTCACCCATCTTCTTCCATGTCTCTGATGCCTTTTCACTCATCTTGTCCAGCTTTTCCTGTGACCAACCGCAGTACAATTGAGCGGGTGCCAACAATGCCAACATAACCACCCCAGCAGCAACAGCAGCAACACGATCACAAAGGTAGCAGTACAGTCCGATGGGTGGGCGGCTGGGCGCAGTTGTGGAAAGCAGTACAGCTGGAATGGGCAGTACAGGACATGGCAGGCCAAGCGGGGCAGGGTGCTTGGCGTGCAAAATACAGTACAGCACAGCAAGGCACAGTACAGTACAGTACAGTACAGTACAGTACAGTACAGTACATTAATCTGTGTAGCTTGCCTCCCCTCGTGCTGCCTTTCCACCTCTTTCTACCTCACAACCCGCCGCCCTGTTATTATTAGTATGAACCCGCCACCGTAAGGATTCTCTAAGGGTGAGGACCACGTACCTGCACCTTGCCCGCTACCCCGCTGTAGTCCTTCTCCTCCTGGAAATCAGCCACTGGGAGGTATACCAGGCCCCCCTCACCATCGCCCTCGTCCTGTGGTTGCGTTTGAAGCAGGGCGCCACAGCAAGGACAGTGGCTTCATGCAATTGTATACTGCTGCCACAAGCACGCTCCGTGCCGCGGCAAAGGTCAGAAGTCAGCAGCCTGCCAGGGCCATGCCCCCGGTGCTGGTGTTCAAGTGAGCAATGGGTTGTGTGCCGCATCGGCACGGACGGCAGGCCTTGTACAGGGGGCACGATCACAAGGCACCCCGGAACGTAAGCAGACACCTGGACGCATGGGCGCATGGATGCATGGACGCATGTGCATACCCGGTACAGGGGAATGGCGTAGATCCGGAGCTCCCTCCGTGCAGCCTCAGCCCCGCCCCCATCCTCCTCTTCAAAATCCCGGATGGGGTGGCAGGCCACATCATGCCCCTCATGCCCCTGGGCTTGGCCTCCTGGTGACCCTGAGTCTGGCCCTTGCCCAGCCCCTCCCCTCTGCGCCCCGCTCCCGCTGGCGCCTGGTGCTGCACCTCCCCCGCTGCTGCCCGCTGAAGCACCGCCTGATGGCCCTACGCCCCCCGAAAAGAAAAGGTCCACTTCATCAACGGGCTGTGATAAGGGTGGATTGCTGGTGCGCGGCTGCAGGTGGCTGTGTGGCTGGTTGACCGGTTGGTCCACTGGCTGAGAAGTGGATGCAGATGATAGCAGCCCAAAAATGTCATCTGCAGATTGAAGGCAAATGATGTCATGAAGTCAGGGCATGGCTTGGCTGCCGAACGTGGCTTGGCTGCACAAGTAGCTGCTTTGCTCCAACTGGCAGCAGCCAGCACTGAGGGTCGCTCTCGCACTCTGTGCAGCCAGCTGCTATGGCACACATGCGCACACCTGTCTCGTCGTGCATGGGCGGTGGCGCGAGCACTACATGGGGCGCAGGCCCATGTGAGCTGACTCGACTTTTGCCTCCTCCTGGACTCGAAGTTAAGCCTGCATCACCGCTTCCTTCGAACTTGATTAGGTTGGTCAGCTGAGCGGCTGCCTCTGGCTTTGAGGGTTTATGAGGGGCGTCCACACCGGGCCTCCGGGAAGGATGAAACCCATGATCTGAGAGCAGCGCGAATTGTGTTGACTCGGGACTGTTCATGCAATCCGGTGGCGATCGGGCCACAGACTTCCCATGCACCAATCCTTACCATCGTGCTCGCCACTGCCTGCTGGGCCATCGTCATCGCTGTCTGAATGCGCATTCCTTAGTTTATTGTAATGCATCTTGTTCCACGCCCAGGTCCCTGGGGCCCCTGGGTGGTGCTTACAGAGCAGCTATAACTTGCTCTTGATAATTTTATTCGTAATGCTGTGAGGAACCACACGGATCACAAAAACCCTATGATTGGACAGCCACCTGTCATTCACTCGCCTGCCAGGGTAGTGTTACAAGCATTATGACCTGCTCGAACAGCAATGTATCAGCACTGTGGTGATGCTGCAGGCCTGCAGCTACCATTTTGGCTCAAGCCGTTGGCACCACGCACTTCCGAACATCAGCTGGGACAGCACTGGCATAGCTGCACAGCAATGGTGCTTCTCCATCTACACATAAAAAACCCAAACCTAGCTTGCGCATCAAGTTTCAAGGCACCCCGTTGCTGTATGTTGTCCCATACCATGTGATAAACCCATAGCCCCATCCTTAATCCCATGTACTCTACCATTTCCTCTGCCCTTGAGACATTATGATACCTGTGCACGGCGCTGCATGATGGCCTTGGCCTTTGCTGACACACTGAGCATGTGGCTACGCGTCCTATCAGCCTCCTCGTCCAGCTCCGTCGCCTTCTACTTGCCATATGAAGACAGCGCTTGCAGCATGGCAAGGACTGGCTCAAACATCTCAGGAAGGTTGGCCAGCCAGCTTTCAAGCTCAGATGCGCTCGTGAGCACGCTGCAGTGCTGCATTTTGTTGTGCGTTGTGTTCAGCTGTTGCAACTCATCCGCCTGCAACCAGAACTCCTCGGCCACATCCAACTCAGTGCAACTACAGCTAGGACGTATCCATGGAGGCTGCGTGGGCGGCAGCTGTCGCGACGGTCACTGTTGTATGAGCGGCCGCGCAACAGCATAGTATTGGGTGCGCCCGTGCTGCTTGACAACCACTTGAGCATGTTAACGAATGTTGTGAAGAGGGTATGAACGTAACGAAAGTATGATTCGGGGTTTAGGGTTGTGATGACACCGCGTGATCCTGTACGCGCTTACCCGCAGCGTTACATATAGCGTGGGATCAAGCGTGGTGGACTTTAGCGTGCCAGGGCACGCACCATCGGCGGAAATCCCAACGACATAGCGAACCGTTGAAACATGATACGTGTTGGCTGTGCAGCTGTATTTGGGCTGCTGCTCCTGCCAGCCCTCCTGGCTGCAGCTGCGACGACACGTCCTGAGGGTGCCCTAATCCAAACGGAGGCCAGCGGGACCGTGGGCATTCTTCTTGATGAGCTCCCATCTGGATCCATACGTGAACGAGCTGCAGGCTTGCTCTTGGCCAAACCCTTTGCTTTTTGGGAGCGCAAGGCCAGGCGTCAGCTGAACCTGCCGAGTTACAAGCAGGTGCGTCATCAACCCTGCTGCAATTGCACGATGTCTTGGGCTGGGATCAGAAAACGTCGATGCAGATCAGGTGCGCGTTAGCCTGCTTGCCAGCTGCAATGGTTCGATGGGAACGGACGGAAAAGCATGCTTCACGCGCAGGCTCTTCGTCCAAGCTTCAGCTTCATAGTAGTTGACTTCCATGCGCATCAACACTTGTGCGCACACACTCCCTGTTGAGACATGGCTGGTGTGGCGTGCTGAGAACGCGCAGGTGT
This sequence comes from Chlamydomonas applanata, assembly GCA_001662365.1. Classification (NCBI taxonomy): domain Eukaryota; kingdom Viridiplantae; phylum Chlorophyta; class Chlorophyceae; order Chlamydomonadales; family Chlamydomonadaceae; genus Chlamydomonas; species Chlamydomonas applanata. Next base: position 23,802 of record BDCZ01000006.1, on the reverse strand, counting down.
TCCGTGCCTACTGGTACAACACCTCTTACATAGGTGCGGGCAAGCGCACGCACCCAGGTGGTCCGTTCATCTCCCCTTTTGTCTGACAGCCACCACCCTGGCCTTGCGGGCTCCAGGGCATGAGTTCTCCCCTTGAGCCACATGGTGCAGCGCATGCACACTCCCCAGAGTGCAGCGTAATGAGTGTGTGAGCACGAGCGACACCACCCTGCCATCAACCGTCCGCCTGTGCACGTGCTCACACGTTAGCAGCTTCATTTGCTCGTGAAATGGCTGCTGCAGGACTTTCGACAAGCATCCATCCACACTGCTGTGTGCCCGCATGCTGCCTCCACTCCACAGGCGGGCTCAACCCTGGCCCCAACTCGCTTGTGGTGCCCCCTGAGTCAGTGTGGGCGATCAGCCTACGCAAGGGCCCATACCGGGTGTCCGTGGATGGCCATGACCACGTGGCAGTGGACTGGGCTATGACGAGTGTGCTGGTCACAGACGCGGCGTCTGTGCCGCTGTCAGAGCCAAAGCTGGCAAAGGTTGGGGGCTTCTTTTGTGACAACTTCCAGGTGAGGTCAGCTCCCGTGAAGTGCAGGCAGCAGGCCCGGCTCATGCACAGATGTGCTGCTGAGCTGCTGTAGCTGCGGGCATGAGCACTCCCGTTGCGGCTGCTGGCGGCCAGCGGCCAGCGGCTGGTACTGGCGCACATCCGCCACCTGTCAAACATACAGGTGGCGGAGATGTGATAAGGCTCAGTACCTGTAGACTGGGCCGAACCGCAGCACTCGCAAACACGCGCATCCAACAAAAGCATGCGGCCCCTGCATGGCCATGCGTGATGACCATGCTATCCCTTGCCTGCACACAGGTGCCCCTAGACCCTGAGGGCCTGCTGCAGCGCACCGGCTACGCGTGCATTGACGAGGCGCAGTTCCCCAAGGGCTCAGTGGACTCGGACAACGCGTGGACGTACTTCGACGGTACGCTTTGTACCGCCTGTACTGCCTCCTGCACATGCCACCTGTACTGCAGCCAAATCACTACATGTAAACCTGTACTGCCTGTTCCGTGCATGCATGCGACATGCACTACCTGCGGCGATCTGGCTGTTGCACACTTTCCATTGGCACAGCACCCCACCCAAGCACAACAACTGAGGCAGCAGTTCTCGCATGATTGCATGTGGTTGCACAGAGGATTGTACGCCTGAAAAGCCCATCTACCCACCCTACGACCCCTGGGTCGACCGCTGCCACTTCACCGAGTTCCCCGCCAAGTCGTGAGTACCGCCTGTACTGCCCACGTACTGCATGAACTTTTCCGATGTTCTGCTCAAGTCTGATTGTGCATGTGCATGTAATGCTTGCTTGTACCGCCAGTACAACACACGTCTGCGCAGTACTGTCAGCACAGCTCGCGGGCGCACCACATGTATGTTGTGAATCGTAAGGCAGCTGGTCAGAAATTGCTCTTGAGTCTAGTGTGTGGGCTTGGCTGCGTGCAGTTGCAAGGAGACCTTGACCGCGAATGTTGGGTCCCTGCCCCTAAAAATCAAGTGGACGCGCATCGCATATGATTCCGGCATGGCCGCGGTGAGCCACTGGGCTGGTCTGCTCTCATTCCTGCAGCTCTGCCCTTGCGCGCAGCACACTCAGAGTTGCATGCCGACTGCACATGTCCCATGCAAGCCACTGCGTGAGCTCAGATGAACTGCTTCACCATACATACGCATGCCTGACCGCTCTCTTTTCTCCCATTTTCTGTACCGCAGGCGTACCGTCGCATGGACCCCATCACAGATGATCCCAACCTTTCTGAGGTGCCAGACTCCCTTGCCACTAGCCCCCGCCTGGCATACCGCTACTTTGACTCCACCTCTTGCACGCTCAAGGAGGGCATCCTGGGCGGCGGTGGCTGTATCAGTGCACCCGGCTGGCGCCGCCTGCTCAAGTTCACGACGTCACACTGGAACTCGGGAACCGCCAGCATTATTGTGGTGGGTGGCTGGGGACCATGCGCGTGAACTGGCTCAGCATTCTCTCCCCTTTCTTTGACGATTATAAACCCATCCAGCCCAACAGGTCCCGTGTCCCATCCGCTCGCTGCATGCATGACCCCGCCACACAACCTGACTGACAGGCTGGACGTTGAGCCTGACGTCTGAGCGTTCTATGGGTGCGCGCCCCCCCCTTTGGAAATTTTGGCAGATTTTGGCCGCATCTCTGGTGTGGAATGTGCACATTTACTGTGTGCCGCGGCTGCGCTGCTGTCTTGTACTGCTGTTTGTATTGCCCCATTCTCAGGGCAATGTGACCGACTCCCTGTACCTCTCCAACAACCTGTATGAGTGGGACCCCTGCCACAACCACTGGCACTTCATGGTACGGTTGTTTCTTGTGGCAGCAGCAGACTGATCTGGAGCTGTACAGCCCAGACACAATAAGTAGTGCTGCACCATTTGATCTCGTCCCAGGGCTTCAAGGCACCATTTGATCTCTGCAGCCTAGCCCTTGCCCACCAGCTGTTCCAAAACCTGGCCCGCGCTGCCACTGGACTACTTATTGGATGGCTGCACCAGTGGCATTACATGTTGGTGTGCGCAGCACTACGACACATTCGCTTGGGGCAACACACCCGGCCGCAAGACTGGCTTTTGCATGCAGGTCTGTGCAGATGGGCAGGGTCTCCTGGTCTCTGCAGCTGCTTGCGGCTGTTTGTGGGTGGTCCGTGGGATAGGTTGCCTCTTGCCTGTGCCATGAAATGTCACACGGTGTGGAGAATGGACACAATTGCAACAATCCCTTCCGCACGGCATGCTGACTTGTACTGCTCCGTACCAACCCGTAACCATCACTGTACTGCTGTCGGCTGCACCGCAGACCACCTCGCGTATTGCCAACAGCGAGTTCAGCCCCATCGCCACCCCCTTTGCTGACTGCCGCTACCAGGTGAGCGAGTGGCTCCACACCTCACTCATTTTGAGGACAGGCTGCAGCTGCCCCTAGCCCTTCTGGTCCTGCACCTGTCCCTTTTGCACGCGCCGTCCTCCCTCCCCTCTTGTCCTGTACCTGTGCCTTGTGTGCGCGCCATCCTCCCTCCCCTTATGCTACTGCGGGCTTGTAAGGCGGTGTCATGCCCAGCTGCACACTGGCATGTAACATGTGCCACACGTGTGCGCACTGCACGCGTAGGGCATCCTGCCTGGCTGGGCTGATGACTACTTTGCAGGCCTGGACTGCCAGTGGATTGATGTCACGGGGCTGGCCGGCAGTGAGTCGTGCTTCCTGCCTCTTGATGCCGTGCGTGTACTGTATTGGCACCTGCTTTGTACCTGCGGTTTACATGCACTGCCGTGGTACCTGACATGTGCTGTACCTGCGCTCAACGTGACTGCATGTGTGCCTGATCTTGAACCTGACCCCAACCTCCCTCCCTTCTTGCACCCACGTTGACAGCCGCCAGCCTGGCAAACTACATCAACCCGGATGCATTTGTGTGCGAGGGCCGCACGGTGACTGACAGCGCAGGTGCGTGAGCCGAACAACAGTAGGTGTGGGGGGGCCAGTTGGTCTGTAGCTCTGTGCTCCAGTACCCCTGAGTGTCGCTGCCGACATACAGATGCATAATTGCATATGTGCCTGCGGCATCTGACAGCCTGGCACCAGCCCGCGGGTGGCTGCAGCTGTAGTAGGGCTGTGCTACTGCCAAAAGTGGTGAGCTGTGCGTGCACGCCTCTGCTGAGCCGTGACGGCTGTGCCATGTTCCTGCGTTCATGTTTGCACGGCTTGCGCAGGCGTGGTGCAGTTTGAGCCCACTGCCTTCACGGTTCAATCCGGCCCCAAAGCAGGGCAGGCGGTGAACCGCCCGCAGTGCAACCACACGGGCGCCGTGATCAACTGGGCGTCAGACAACACTGTCTCGGTGCGTGGTCTGTCTGACTGACCTGCGGCTGCACAATGCAGCTCCCTGACTGACTTCACGGCAACATGCGTGCTGTCATCGCTGACCTTCAATTATCAGCACCCAGGATGCTGAATCCATCTGCCCTTAACAAGCAGGCAGTGAGCACCTGTACATGCACCCACACACCCATCCATGCGCTCATGCACCCATGCACCCATCCATGCGCCCATGCACCCATTCATGCTCGCGCAGGTGCCCGTGGACATCGGGGCCAGCGGTGCAGGCTCGCAGGTCACGTCCCCCTGCCCTGCCGACAGACCCCAGCTGGGCCACAAGCGTGACTGCGGCTTCAACGGTGCGGCCGCGGCAGCTGGCACTGTGGGGATATGAACGGTCCAACCGCAGGAATCCTGGCAAGCGCGGCATGGCTATTCAGGGCACAGGGCGCAGGGCGCAGGTCCTCTCGGATGCGTGGAACATTGCTTGGCATGCCGTGAACAGTGGCAGCTGCTCCTGTGAGAAGCTGTTGCTCAATTAGCTGCTGCTCACGCACTGACGCTGTCTCAAGCGTGGCCTGCCCTACAAATCTACCTGCAGCCGGCTCTGCCCTGCGTTACTGCACCCCTGGGGCCACGGTGACGCTCCGAGCATCGGTTGCGGACGCGGCTTACCCCGTGGCACTGCGCGTGTGCGAGGTGGGGAAGCGCGGCCATAAGCTAGCCCTGGATGCACAAGCCAGCGCCTGGCAAGCCGCCTTTGTGTACAGCACCCACCCTGCCGCTCTGCCCGTTCTCCTGCCCATTCCCTGCCTGTCTCACACCACCCCCGCAGGCGTCCTATGCGCTGGGCACCTCAACCCATTGTGAGTTTGTGTACGCGCTCCAGTCAGCCGTCATCACAGCATCTGCCCCAACCACCCAGTCCATCACCTTCACCTGCCCCTCACCCCGCGCCAATGATGGGGGCAGCAGCCTCGGTGCTTATGCGTGGCACGCCGCACCCCTGGTGGACGTATCCATGGACGCTGCTTGGGCGGCAGCTGCTGCGGCGATTAATGTTGTATGAGCGGCCGCGCAACAGCATGTGGGGAGTGAGAAGAGAGAGAGAATGAGAGAAGGTTGAGGGCGACCTGCACTGTGGTAGTGGAGGCGTGGTCTCATGGCATATGCCATGGCTGATTCAATGCCCATGGTCGCCTTATTGGCTGATTCATCCCAACGGCAAGATGCTTATAATGTGCCCTTGCGCTGGGAGGTTGGTCCTTGAGTAATCGCAAACAGCTGGGCAGACAGGGAGGCTGTGGGAATGCAAGATGGCAGTGATGGAGGCGTACATTGATGTCTATGATTTGGATCTCTGGCCTCCGTGCATGATTGTCCCATTGCCCAATGGGGCACGAGCTCACCTCAACAATGCTGCAACTAGGCACGCTTGTGCGCGCTTGCGCTGTCCTGTACAAAGGTCGGGTCCGTCAATGCTGAGAGCAGCAGCGCAGTCAGCCAGGGCGCCTTGCCCCACCGCACCGCAAGTGAGCTGAACAATCTACATATCATATGCAGCACAGTTCTAGGTGTGCTGCACTCCTAATTCATTACTGAGCAACTGGGACGCTGCACCTGCACCGGACAAGTCTTGCCGTGCTTGTTACAGCCCAGCATGCATTGTTTTGCTGCACACGACCTGCGATGCGCGACCTACGATGCACCTCTACTTCTCAACAGCTGCTGTACCCTTTTCATAGTCAACTTCAGAGTGACCCTTTTCGTAGTGACTCCTTTTCATAGTCAACCAGCAACTCTTAGTCCTCAGCAGGCCAAGCCAGAGGTACCCCAGCCCCAGCATACAGCTAACAACAGGCTGGGCCACAGTCGCTAGCTGCGCAATATGTAACTGGGGGCACGCTACCCAGATCATAGCCAGTCAAACAAATTGTTAAACATCCGGTCAAAGGTCAACGTGCCTCGCGGCGCGCCACCGCCACGAGCGCAGCATACGTGATGATGTGCATTACACCTAGGTAGCCCATCAGAATGCCCACAGTCAGGCCAAAGCTGCGGCGCAGGTTGAAGTACTGCGGGCAGTACATGCACGGGCAGTACATGCAGTATATGCATGAGCAGTACGGTGGGGCCGCCTGCACACTGGGGCCAGTACAGCAGGCATTGATCTAAGCATGGCATGCTGCAGCTGATGGCTCAGTGTCTTGAGTGGCGGCAGGTAGGCAAGAGAATAACAATAATAACACGGCGTTGCACAGACTCGTCTGCAGTTCTGCACGGCAGGTAGGAAAGCGAAGGGACGGAATAAAACAGGAAAGAACCTAAGAAACGACCCAGAAAGGACAGTCCAGAGGAATAAAACAAAAGAAGTTGGATGGGCACGCACCTCCAGCACCGCGTCTGCGCGCGCGATGCAGTTAGCGCCCGGCGAGCGCAGCTGATTCTCCACCAGGGTTGAGCGCAGGATGGGGGTGGCTGGCAGCAGCTCCTGGAGCAGCGTCAGCAGGCTAGCGTCCACGCCCTGCAGGCGTGCACCGGGTTAGTAGCAAATGAGCAGAGGTGAGCATGCCATGAGCTTGAGGGTGGCATGTGCCGCGAGTTACACGGAAAAGGTAGCAGAGGGGAGCATGCCAAAATGTACAATACATATAGAGACACAGCAAAGCATGTAACAGTATGGAGGTGTGAGTCAGACATGTGCATGCAGGGTGGGTGCAGGTCCGCAGGTAGGTACAGCTGATGGTACTGCCCAGCATGCGGTACAGCTGATGGTACTGCCCAGCATGCGGTACAGCTGATGGTACTGCTGCATCCTCAGACAGCAGGACCGCATGTGACCCCATGGCACAGCACACACATATCCCACCTCTCACCTGTGCACAGCTAAATGTTGTGTCTGCCAGCTCGCCACGTGCCAGCCCGTTGAATGTATAGCCCTGCAGTTGGAAGGCCCAGTTGATATGCAGTTGAACCAGGTCAAACAGGCTCAAACACGGCTTAGGACCTTAGAGATAAGCAGTATGGCACAGCAGGCCGTGTGCACGCTTAGTGGCATGTCAGGTTTAAGCCTGGATGACACATGCCGATGGTGCAAGCAGAGGAGACCTACAAAAGCACATGCAGGCATTGATAGAGACGCAGCCTGCACAAACAGCAGAGTGCTGAGGCCACACCTGTGCTGACAGCCAGCGCAGCTGGGACAGCCATTTGAAGGCCATCTGCGAGCGTTGCATTCCAGTACGCAAGTGCAGCAGAGCATTACATCAGCGTGCCAGTGCCATCTGTGTTTAAGCGCAGCAGTCAATGTGAACAGCAACAGGGATCCATTCACGTAGCAGCAGCAGGATGCAGCAGCATGATACATTCACATGCCCTGGCCACAGCATGCTGTGCACGAGATCCCATCGGTGAACCTACAGCTCTACATCAGGCTCTACAACATGATAATAATATTAATAACTTGGCGTGTCACATATCCATGCATTGCCGTAACGGCGCCAAAAACTCCGACCTCAGTCAGACCAGTCAAGCACAGCCAAAGCTCGCCAAACGCTCACCTCGTCGTACGTGATAAAGAAGTTGGACATGAGCAGGTTGACTGCTGTCCACGCAATGGCGAACATGAAGGCCATATCCTGGGTACAAGGTAGTGCAGGGCATCAGTCGATATAAGTGGGCACATGGAGCATCCAGTGATGCAGCCGAGTAGGTACTGACTGGTCCTGTTAACATGAAATTGATACGAACGAAGCAGTCTGCAGCAGATGGTCAAAGCATGCCGTGGTTAACATATGTGAGCACTAGGCTGCTTAGTATGAGCTGGGTGGTGCTTTGCGCAGGCTCAGCTGTAGCGAGCGCAGCAGCGCACCTGATTGGGTGCCAGGGTCGCTGCGCATTGCAATACCTGCGTGTATAGGAAAAAACCGCATGGAGGCCCACAGGTCAGCGGCAGGAGATCCAGAAGAGCCACAGCTCTGCACTGCACAATTTCAGGTCATTACAACGAACGGGTCCGGCAAGCAGATGAATCTGTGAAACGCCGTGTTATTGTTGTTATTACACCAAACGGTGCACCTCGGGATCCCTGCACATTCTTGGCTTTACCACCACGTCGCACCACAGCAGCTCCAGGTGCCTCGCTGCTGCGCGCACGCACTCGCCCACCCCGCCCCATTCCACACTCGCCTCGCCCATCCCGCCCATCCCGCCCACCCCGCCCCGCCCAGCCCACGCACTCACCCACCTGAGTTCCATCCTGCCCGCCCCGCCCTGGCCCGCCCCGCCACGCCCATGCCGCCCACCCCACCCATCCACCCATCCGCCTATCCACCCCACCCATCAGTCCGCACACCTGGCTCGCAATCAGTGACAGCAGTGCACCCAGCAGTGCAGCATACCACAGGTGGCCTGCACCGGGCCGCAGCCCTGCCATGCCATACACAATCTGCAGGGCAGCCGCGGTTGTTGAGATGAGCGCTGACATATATGGATTTTCAAGCGGCAGTCACGCTGCCCAGCTGTTCAGTACTGGGCGTATAGCACAACCAGGTGGTAGCATTCAGGTGGTCCATGCTGGATAGAACAAGGAATTGGATGGCATGAATGGCGAGCCTATGCTGCAGGAAATGGGTTACACAGTCATAAGAGGCGTATACACCGTGGTGTTGCCTCACGAAGCCCAAACAAGTACAAGTGGCAACTTCACGCACCAGGGTGTAGATAAGGGAGGCCAGGACATTGAAGGGCAGCGTTGCAGCGATCTGCACAGGTGCAGGATGAGCATGATGCATATGAGCAGGGTTGGCCGCACAGGCGAGGGGCCAACGGATAGGGCGGAACCAGCTCTAATTAAATCTATCGCGAGCGCAAGGGCAGCACAGCAAGGGATCAAAATAGCACACCAGTAACAAAACGGTAGTGTCCTGCCTATCACAGGGCAGCCCTACCGCTCCCTCTCACACATGGCTAAGAATCTCACACCTTGGCAATGTAGTACACTCCAGGGTGGTACAGGTGGTTGCCCATGTCAGCCAGGTAGTACTGCCGGTCTGACGTGTACAACGAGATGGAGATGTACGGCCTGCGGTGGAGTATGAAATGTGTGAGTAAGGGGGAGTACGGCTCTGAACGAATCTCGCGGACCTCTGCATCGTTTGTGGTGTCCTAAAGACCACACAAGACCTGAGAGGCGCACACACAGCAGCACCGAAGAGATTCCTGCGTCGGGCCCGCCCCGACAACTGCTGGTCACTGCTTCATCCTAAGCTTGTCATACAATCTAGCCAAACAGCTGAGTGTCACCGACCAAGTCCCCGACTAACCAAGTGATTCACCAAGCAAGTGCGCGCAACCAACCCAGCTGAGCCAACCGACCCAACCGACCCACATGAGCATGAAGAAGGCAGTGTTGGCGAAGTGCACATTGAGCCGGAGCCGCGCGCTCTCAGCAGTGTTGGGGATGGCAAAGTAGATGAGGCCCTGTGATCAGGATGCAGGTTCCACCGCAACAGGGGTAAGAGTTCAAAGGCAAAAACGTCAGCGCGCGGGGTTCAAGGACAGCGGTTTGTGAAACAGTCAGAATACTTTGTGGAATGTAAGGGCCATGCATACTGGGCTTGGGTCAGGTAGTAGTGCTGCATGCACTTGTGGGGATAGAGGGCACGTCGTGGGAACAGAGCAGTACAGAGCAGTACAAAAAGTTGATGTACACAGCAGTACACTTACCACAAACACAGCGATCCAGGAAAAGGTGAGCATGCGGCCTGCAGCAGTACAAGTACACAGGCAGCAGCAGTGGAGCAGTACAGCATCGGTGGAGATGAACGGGCCATGGACCACGCCACATGTGCGTTGGTGTTGCTGCCGGCAGGCGTCGTGATGTACCGGGCAGCTAAAGGTTGGCAAGGTCCAGTTAAGGCATTTGATGAAGGCCTTCCTCACTCGCCAATGACTTATACAGCGGGAAGACGCGTTGGAGTCCATGACTTGGAAGCTAGTACTAACGGCAGCTGGGCACTGGAGCCTAGAACAGAGTCAACCAAGCTCAGCAGCCCACGCAGCCAAATCAATGAGAGGCACGCACCTGCCACGTCAGCGGGATTGCGCGTAATGGCCGCCACTTCACGCCACATTAGCGCGCGCAGGTGCACCCAGCTGCGCACCAGCGGCAGGGGCACCCACCGCCCCGCAGACCTCACACCACGGACCACGCGCTTAGCGACCTGCGGCACGCAGCCGCTGCGATCGCTGCCGTCGTCCTCCCACCCGCCGTGTGCAACTGCCAGGTGGTCTGCCCTGCTGTCCGTCTCCACACCTGCCGGCAGCTGCCTGACTGCATCTGCCTCAGCCCCTGCATGCTCAAGCCCCATGCTCCCAGCAGAGGCAGTGCCCTTCCCAGCCGCAGCAGCCGCCGCGGCCTCAACCGATTCCACCACTCGGTTCAGCCGCTCCCACTCTACGTGCGGCCCCAGAGCAGCACCCGCGGCGGTCAACTTACTGCCTGCACCGCTGCCTGTACCGCTGCCTGCACCGCTGCCTGTACCGCCTGCCCCGCTGCCCGTACCGCCTGCCCCTGTGCTGGCAGCGGGTCCAGCAGCAGTGGCAACCCCTGCTGTGAGATCTGGGTCCCCGGCCTGTGGGCAGCTGAAGGTGACACGCCTTGACTGTGCTGCCGATGCTGCAGTAGTGTTGGGGGGTGCATGCTCGCTGGGGCCAGCCGAGGTGGGTGCTAGGTCCTTGGCACCCTCTGTTGAAGTTCTGGGAAGGTGGTGAGCTGGAGGCTGGGCCCCAGCACCTGTCAGACGCCCTAGCACAGAAGTGGCAATGGTGTGCGCGTGCGGTGTGGGTGTGCTCGAGGTGGCGGTGCGCCGGGCGCCTGTGGTATGGGGGACAGGGCGTGCAGCGTGGCGGTAGCAGGTGAGTATGCAGAGAGTGCGTGGCACATGGAATGAAAGGAGGGCCAGCCGGTGATGCAGAAACCACGCCATAGTAAGCTTACCAGGAGCCCCTGACGGCGGATGAAGGGGGGCAGGCGTGGTGCAAGCAGAAACTCAAAAGAGGAGCACAAGAAAAGGGTAACAGTGTAGCTGGGCCAGCACAGGAATAGGGCGGCACAGCTGACTCAGCCCTGGGCTGTGCCCCGCTGAGTGTGTTCCCTTGCTCCACTTACCTCGCTTCTCTATCTCACTGTCACTCTCCCTCTTCCCTCACACACCATGACTCGCTGTACCTCGCTCCCCTTTCTCACACTATCTGCCACTCACCGTACATGGCTTCCATGCGCTCCGCTAGCACTTCCTCCTCGTCCTCCCCTTCGCGCCCCTCTGCCCCTGCCTCCACCCCCGCCCCTGGAGCCTGCGGCTGCAGCTGTGCGTGCACTGTCAGCGTGCGGATGGCGGATGGAGGCCCGACTTGGACACGGATCCCTCCTGGTGCTGCTGCATGGGAGGCGTCCCCCATGCCACCTACTGTCACGGCCACCATGTGGGATGGGACCAAGTCCTCCGGGCCAGCCGGTGCAGCGGCCATAACAGCTGTCGCAAGCCGGTGGCCACCCATGCTGCTGTCAAGCAGTGCAGGCGGTGCACCGCGGGTGCCAGGTGGTACGCCGCGGTTGAGGTACGACGCGCGGAAGGCGGCCGCCACGGCGTGCAGCTCGGATATGTTGCGCAGCGTGCGTCCCATGCCCGGCTCCTACAGCGGTACAGTAGTACATCAATGATTGTAGTGCCGCTACATAGCCTGGTAACACAGATCCCAAAATAATGCAGCCTATACCCAACCAAGAGTAGCACGGCAATTCTGACGGCCCTCGCTGTCATGCACATCTCCAATGGGTCTTGACAAGCTTGTACACCTCGGCGCCGCAAAAAGACAGCAGCATGCAACAAAAGCACATGATATCTGCAGCCACGCACCTGAACCTTTGCAAAGCCAACCGACACCAGGTCCATGACCCAGTCACCTGCCACACCATGCACCACTGGGCTGAACCAGAACCACCAGTCTGCCTCGTCCCCCAGCTGCTCGCCTGACTGCGGCGTCTGACTGTACTGCGGTGTATGAGCTGTACTGCTTGTACTGCCCGCACCGTTGCCGTACAGCTCCAGGAACTGGGCCACCTCCTTGGAGAAGGCACCCGCGGGGCCCCCTGCACTGCACTGCTTTGTATGTGCGTCCTTGCCCCCCTGTACTGCAGATGCGTCCTGCTTACTGGCATCCTCCTTCCCAGCACCCACCCCTGTACCACCCGTACCGCAGGCCGTACCACCTGTCTGGAGCTCAGCAAGCCATGCCAGCAAACCACCTGGCTGGTGGTTGCTGGCATGGGCAGGCAGGCTGGCAGGGATGAGTGGGGCTGTGGAGGTGAACCAAGGGACCAGGCCCTCACGGGGTCCTGTGTACATAAGGAGCCCCTTGCTCAGCAGTGTGACCTGCGGGGCAATTGTGTGACAACCGCTTTCTCATACTGGGCTGGTTGAGCTTGGTTGATGAGTGTGAGCAGATGTTGAGCACCATGATGACTTGCCAAGAGTCCTACCATGTTTGGATCTCATGCAGAGGAAGTGATGCATAACGGACTCCTAGTGAAACTTCACAATGTTGACCATGGTCAACCGTGATCTCACCGAGTCAAACATGGACCAGATCGCGGCACGCGGCTGGTGGATGGAGGCAATGACCACGTGACCAGCATCAGCCGCCATGCTGCCCAGGTACCGCATGACAGTCAGTGCGGCGAAGGAGTCCAGGCCTGCAGTCATAACATGGTCAAACATGGTCAAACAGTCAGATCTTGCTCAGCACACGCAGCCAGCACGCCCCGCAGTGTAACATCAGGGTGTGTGGGGATCGCATCTGGTTGAGATTGGGAGGAGGGAACCGCTGCCCAACCAACCGACCTTAGGCCGTACTCACACGAGCGGTAATTAGCCTGGTAATTAGCCCAAATAATTACCCCAGAACTGAGCTAACGCGGGCTTTCGCGGACCGCCATGGACGTCCCGATGTTCAGGGGGGGTGCACGGACCCTAATGTCTGGGCTAACTTGGGTTTTGGACCCATAATTAGCCCAGACATTAGCCCCCTAATGACTGGGCAAATTACCGTGCTTATCACACATAATTACCGGACAGTAATTACCGCGTGAGCGACCATTAATTACCCGCGGGTAATTACCCGGAACGACTGGGCTAATCAATGGGGTTATTAACAGGGTAATTATCGCTCGTGTGAGTACGGCCTTGCCAACCAACCAACCAACCAACCAACCAACCATCCGACGAGCGAGCCAGCTGAACACCCCACCAGCCATCGCAGCCAAAGAGAGCAGATACCTGATGTGGGCTCGTCCAAGAACAGGATGGAAGGCGCCGCGATGACACCCGCCGCAATGGCCAGCCGCCTGTATGAACAGTAGACGCCGCCTTACTTTGTAAGTTCTTCCATGTGCTCTTCACTCTGCTTCCAGTTTACTTGACAGTTTACTCGACTGTGGTGTACTTCACTTCACTTTACTTGCTGCGTACCCCGTGATCGTGCTCACGTGCCTCCACCTCATGTGCATTGTAACCATTGCAATGCAGGATCTGCATAAGGTAAAGCACCATCATTGTCGATGCACTGTACAGGATGCACGGCACGTACCGCCGCTCGCCGCCACTCAGGCCTCTCAGTGTGAAGCCGCCTGGCAGTATGCCCCCCACCTACAGTCACGCCAGTACGCCAAAGGGAAGCAACCATTCCCAACCTGATGCAACCAGACTGCGTGCATGCAAGTGTGCCAGGCCCTGGCAGCCGACGGTCCCTGCCAGCCCAAGTTTTGAACACAGTTTGACCGCGTTTTACCGGGTTTGACCAGCAGCAGTACAAGCGCAGGCGTGGCAATATCACTAGTAGTACAAGTACAAGCGCAGGCGTTGGCCGCTCACCATGGTGTGAACCGCGTGATTCAGGCCCACGACATCCAGCACCTCCCTGGCGCGTGCAGCCTGCGGCGCAGTACATCAGCAATACAGCAAAGTACAGCACACCATTGCAGTACAGGATCAGTTCAGCAAAGGCGGGACAAGTGGGGGATGGCCTCTTGTATGTGAAGCTGGATTGGCGATGATCCAGAATGGCCCGTGAGTAGGATGGCTGTAGCTGGCAGTAGCTGGCAGGAGCTGTACCGCACCTGTGTGCGGCGGTTGAGGCGTGGCGGCAGTAAGAGCGCTCCCTTGAACGCCAGCGTCTCCAGGGCAGTCATGGTGGGCACAAAGGTGTCCTCCTGTAACAGCCGAGTTGCAGCAGTTGGATTGTCATTTGGTTGGCAGCGGTTGATGAGCGTGGTAGCTGGCGGCTGCTGTAGCAATGCCAAGAGACAGGGGCTGGGACACAGTTGTCGGCGGTTGATGAGCTGGATGAAGATTAGGTGAGCTGGGAGGTTGGTTGATGACGCGGTGGATGAGCGGGGCAGCCAGACCTTGGCAATCAACCAGGGGCCAGGTAGGGAGCCAGGGAGAAACCCCACGGCCACATGTACACAACCGGCGCTCTGGCTACAGGCCTCGACTTTGGGGTGCAGGCCCACCACACCGATCACTGCAGGCACCTAATGATAACACGGCGTATCACAGATTCATCTGCTTGTCACTGCAGGCACCTAACAGGATCTATCAGGGACATCAGCACCAGGCGAGGGGCACACAGCACCCCGTACCTGGGGCACGTACGCGGCTCGGCGCGCGAGTGCACGTGGCCCTGCGGGCGCCCCGTTCAGCAGCAGGGTGCCAGTGAGCACGCCCACACGCTTGCGCTGCGAGGCACATGTCAGGCGGCGTCACATTGTTGATTACACCACTGCATGTGAGGTGTGCAGAGGGTGTTGTGGGGGAAATTACCACTCCCGAGCGCAGCGAGTGGAACGAGTGGAGCGAGGGGTGGTATTCCCCACAACTCCGAGCCACCCCACATGCAGTGAGGGTAACTGACTTATACCCCTCCCACAGCCCCTCCCGGGGTGGTATTTGGCGCGGACAATGCAGCAGCATCAGGTGAGTCGAAGGGGTCAACGACAGCCAGCCAGCTCTCTGGACGGCAATGCATCAAACACTTGAGCAACCTCTCACGATGCCGCGCTTTGGCTGCCTGCGCTGCAGTTGCCTGGCAGATCCATTCCCGCCTGGGCGCCAAGCGGCAGCACAAGCTGCAACCAGCCCAGGCCGCAGGAACAGCACAGCATTCACCCGTGCTGCTGCACGCATTGTCCGCCCGTGCAGCCTGCAGTAAGCAACGCCACAATGGGCAGCCAGCACCAGCGGGGCACCAAGTGCACCAGCAAGCTGGAAGCCTCAACGTTGTGCAGGCACCACAGCCAGATTTGCTGGCGATCCAGCACTGGAAGCTTGCGTATTCAGGAGCGGATCAGCCAGAGCTCAGCCTGAGGCCATGACAGAGGACCTGGATGGGGACCTATTGGACGGCGCTTTTGACGATGCAGACGACGGTGACAACGGTGAGCAGGTAGATCCTGACGCAGGATTCATGGGTGTGCATGCCATGCAGCATCGCACAGCATGCCATGCAGCATCGCACAGCATGCCATGCAGCTGAGGCATTACTTCAAGCTTTGATCTGCAGGGTGGAGTACAGATCTGACCTGCAACGCGCTGCATAATATGGCTATCCGCGTTTGCAGGTTGAGATTTCTGCAGAGATCATTGCCGAGGTGACACCCTGATGCATCTACCAAGGTTGTTACCACACCAGTGAAGTCATGCAACATAGGATCCAGCTGGTGAAGCTGCTGGCAGGCTGAATGGCCACGGTGCGTTGTTCGATGCATGTTCCAAACATGCTCGATTGCTGCAGATCTGTTTTGTGTGTTGCGGATCTGGTCTTATGCTTGCAGATCTGGTCTCCTGCTTGCAGATGTGGTCTTATGCTTACAGATCTGGTCAGTGTACTGCAGTTCTGCTGTGTTGGCACAGACTTAATTGATCTTTAGTGCGTTCTGTTTGCTGTGCAGGGCTACCCTGGAGCATGGTGTACAGACCAAGAAGGCTGCACGGACCAAGAAGCCCCACTGTCCCCTGCAGATCTCAGGGCCATGCCATTTTACTAATGCTGGAACAAGTTGTTGAGCCATCTCAACTGGAATGAGGAGCATGGGGCAGTGGGGCGGGGGTGGGGAGTGGGACTGGGGCTGCCCAGATGCGGAAGGCAGCCGCCCCAACGGGCAGTGTGTTGGCAATGCTACGCCACATCGGAATGGCACGTCCCAAACCAGTGCCGCCATGGCAGGCAAGGGGTGGCTGGAACTGAGTGAATGAACACAGTGTAGGGCAGATGCATGGTTCACGCTGAAGGGCAGGTACACAGGGCGTAGGGCAGATGATGATCGCATACGCTGAGTTCAGGTGTAACACAATTAAAAGCAGGAATTCAAAGCAGGATTCAAAGACAGCTGTCTTGCATGTGCTCAGCTAAAATCATGGACGTTCTCCAACTTGCATCATGCGTGAGAGCGTCAGCCACACATCAGCAGCTAGTGATCGCAAGTACAGCCCCAAGCAAGCATGGAAAATGTGCGGGAAATATGAGCAGTAGTACTTGTGTTACATGATCCTGGGCACAGCTGCATATATGCAGCCCCACCCCATTACCAGCCCATTTGGTCCGCTAGATCGTGAGGCTTGGATCCTGGATAGCCTAAGGGACTACCGACAGCTGGGGCCAGCCGCTCTCCTCGCACGCTGTACATATGCTTGTACTATAGAGAAAAATCATCAGGTGTACTGCATGTTGTGTGTGCTGTGTGCCATGTGAAAAAGAGGCACCTCCCTCGCGGGAGGTGCAGGGTTCGAATCAGGCTGTGGGCAGGGGGATGGATTTTCGGTGCATGTTGGCGTTGGCTGTGACAGGCTGTTACCAAATACCTACTCCTGTCAAAATCCAAATACCACTCCAGGCGGGCTCAAATACCACTCCAGGCGGGGGCCAGGAGTAGAATTGTGGGAAAAATAGTGGGGCCAAAAGTGGCCAAATACCATCCCGGGAGGGGCGGGAGGGGTATAAGTCAAGCAACAGTGGCGGCACATGTCAAGCGATAGCGGTGGCACATGGCAGCAGGCGCACATGCGCTTCATGCATCAAGTCTCCAGCCGCATATCGGATTGTCTCAAGTCACAGGTGATGGGGTGATCCCTAGGCAGCCAGGCGAAGGAGCAATCAGGCAGCCCTCGCTGCACCCCTGCTCCCCACTTCCCACTCCCCCCACCCTCCACAGACCCCTAAAGCAAAGGACCGTCTGTGCTCCACATGCTGCATTGTGTAATGTGTGCTATTAACTGGATAGCACACACTGTACTGCCCTGTACCGCTCCCAACAGGTGGTTATATTGTCCCACCTGAACCACTGTACCGCCTACCTGGGCCAGCATGTCCATGAGCGTGGATTTGCCAGCGCCACTGGGCCCGATGAGGGCGTGCATCTCACGCGGCCGGGCCACGCCCCACACGCCCGACAGCACCACGCGCCGCCCGGCTGCAGTTCTGCATCACAAGGAGGGTTTGAGGGTACAGGTTTCAGGTCCATGCACAGCCTGCAGTTCTGCAGCACAGGGAGGGGCCAGGGGTATGTGTTGCATGGGCACATACTTTGTCCAAATCCTGTATCTCAAATCTGCCCTCCCAGGTGGGGTGGCGGGAGACGAATGGCCCAGCTGGAAGTCGAACGGGCCAGACAAGGGCAGCACTTCACAGCACAACGCGTGGTGGGCAGTGAACAGCACGTTTCACAAGGCTGGACGCTGGGGCAGGACGCACTTGTACAAGCAGCCCAGGTCACGCCACTCCAGTGTGGCGTGGCTGATCATGGATGATGCTCGGCGGATGACGTATACGTCCGGGGCGGGCTGCATGGGATGCGCATTCATGTGCAAGCAGGCAGGCGAGATTCAGCGTTTGACTGCCAGGCGATGCGCGTGTGCAAGCTGCTGGCCATGAGTCATGAAACAACGTTAAGTGCAGCAGCATAGGATGAAGCAGTTGTGGCGGGTCGAATGCAGAGGAAGAGGTGTGCGTGTGGGAGAGTAGGCTGAACTCTGCACGCTTAGCAGTCCTGCCCCCGCCCCACACACCTGGTTTGCTGCAGCAGCGTCATCCGGCAGACCTGAGGAGCTCGTGCGGCTTGTACTGCCGCTCCCTGTACTGCTTGTACTGCCCGTACCGCCAGCGGGCACTACCTTGGAGGTTTGCAGCCCCTTGGAGTCGGCGGTACCACTGGCCTGATCTGTGGGCATGGCCACTGCCACTGCACCTGAAGGCACTGCTGCGCTGCTGTCACTGGTGGGAGGGCCCTCCGGCTTGTGGGTCCCACTTGGGGGGCTGTCTCCCTCATCTTCCTTAACAACGCCGCTGCTGCCCTTGTCCTTGTGCCTGTGGCCCTTGTGCTCTGCTGGTGCCCCCCTCAGCCGTCTCAGGGCATTCGTGAGGGCTGCACGTGGGCGCCACCACAGCGTGCGGGCCAGGCGATGGGGGAGGGAGGGGTCTGCGATGAGCACTGTCTTGATGAGGAAGAAGAGGGCAAAGATGTGGGCGAACGCCAGGGCTGGCACCCAGATGCCTAGCGCATGGACGCCCCCCGAGCTGCCCTGGTCAGCGGCTGCCGGTGGTGCTGCGTCTGCCATGTGATTTATCTACTTATCTACTTTCCTGTGCCCTGCTGCTGAGTGAACTCAGAGACTATCTGTGCTCGCGACTGTGTGGACACGCACAGCTGTCGCAGCACACCCCACGCTCGGCAACGAAACCCGTTGCGCCCCTTGAAACCTGCGAGCAGCATGCGCAGCAATGGAGGTAGGTGCGCTTGCTGGAATGCGTGCCCCGCACCAGCACAGCATCAGGAGTCTGCGCCCTGTGCTGAGGCTGCGAGGTGCACTCCCTTGGCACCACTTGATGCACAGACTGCCCCACCCCACCCCACCCCACGGCCCCGCACAGCCCCCCAAGCCGGCATCCCCCAAGCTGCTCGCACCATCTTTGCTTCTGCAAACCCCCACATCCCACACCCCATGCGCACATGGCCGCACCCACCTGATGGTGGTTTCAGTAGGGCGGCATCAGCGGTTTCGATGTGCTTGAAGCTTGGACGCGGCCGCCGTTGTGCGTATACAGGCGCTTGATTGCCTCGATTTTGATCCAGGCGTCGTCACCCCTGGGCCCAACTTGACTGCCGCTGTGATTTGGCCCCCGAAACCCTTTTGATTTCTCACACCCAGTTTAAACGCATGCCCAAAGGCTCGAAGAGCGTGATCCTGCAACAAGTCTGGAGTTCTGGCGCACTTGCCGCAAATCTTGGACAGCCCCAGAACAACCCTTACATGGCGATCAGCATGCAACGCATTGGAACCACATTGGTTTTGATAATAAACTGCGGTGCAAGTAGAAGCTGGTGCCCAAACCGCCACGTGAGAAGACCACCCTTCCTGACAGCTCGGATTAAGTACCGCATGCGATTGCCAGCACGGGCGACCGTGGCCATCCATGCTGACAACACAGCAGCTCTTACGATTGACACGTCCTACAAAGCGCATACAAAGCCTATACATCCACTGTATGTTCCAGCAAGGTCGGTAGCGCCACCCGCAATCGGCGAAGCGGTCCCCGTGCTCGTCTACTCCATCAAGCTCATATCCCAGGTATGTGTGCAGGCTCTGGGCATGCGTACATAGGTGCATGTGGCAGTGCAGGCATTAACCCTGCACCTGCGCGTAAACGTACGACCCGCGGCGATGCGCTGCCATGCCTTGTGCTGCTGGCAGCACCGCACACATGGCACGGCGGGAAGAGTAAAAATTGGCCCAGCCATCAGGACACGTGGTCCGTTCAGCTGCCGTGGCGCACAACTGTAGAGTGTGGGCCACGCCCAGCTGGGGCGTCGCCTCTCTCGGCTGCAGCTCGCCGCAGTTGCTTGCGCATTTGTTTTGTCACAGTTTGAGTAGCAGGGGGGGTGCAAGGGTCATCAGAAACACCCACGCACATTCCATGGCCCACGCCCACACATGAAAGGTGCTTGCATGCGCACTCCAAACGCCTTAGCCCCCATTCTGTTTACTCAGCTGCACACTCTGTAGTATTGCACACCACACGGTATGCACGCTGTGGTCCCGAGTGCTGCTGCGACAGCCCCCCTCTTTTAGGGGGACCAGCCACGCTTTGATGGGGCTTACATAAGCCTTATCGTGCACCTGTCCCACATGGCAGACTGCAGTCATCCACGAGGCCCTAACACTAGATAGAGAGGTGGGAGAGCTCATCAGGCCCCTGTCCACAAAATTATTATTGACTCACCCGCACGAGCATCAGCACGACACGCACCCCTCTCAGTGCTCAACCCTGCCGAGCTTTTTTCATTTCCCAACATCAGGTGGGTGCCCACAGCATCTCTCAAGGGGAGCAGGCTCAAACTACAGGATGATTCATCCATGTGAATGAGCTCTGCTCTCTCCAGCCCTTGTGCCCTGAGCTCAGAAAGCATCACAGGGGGAGGGGCATGCACTGATGGAAACTGCGCCCTGCTGCAAGATCATGCCATACTCTGGGCCTTTGCTCGTGCACATCAACTCATGATTGAGGAGCCTGAGAGCGAACGCTGCCATGAAAAGGCTGCTTCGCTCTCAGGCGCCTCAATCACGAACACTGAGCCCCAGCATGAGTACAAGTGGCATGGGAGGCCAGTCATCAGGGTTTGGGGGGCCTGGCCTGTGGCATTCATTTCAGGAGACTGCTGCAAGGTAGCCGCTGCAACCTGTGTGGCAGGTTCAATTACGCAAGCTGCCTGAGGCTCTGCACCTTCATGGTCCCTGCAGACCACCTGCTCCATGCACAGCCACACACCTACTGATCACCTGCCCATGAATGCTGCAGTTGCGCACCATGTGCAACTGCATGTGCGCCACACGTGCGCTGCACACATCCCCTGCGCGCATGCGCGTCATGGCCACCTGAGACCTGACATGCGCAGCTGCCACCACGATTCCCAAAATGCCCACGATTCCTGGCATTCTGCTGTGCCACACCTCACCGTCCTGGCTACTTACCTCACACGTCACAGCTCCCACCCTGCCTCTGCTTGCAGGCCTTGCACTTTCACCGCTCAACCTTCTGTCCTCAGGCAGAGACCGCCAGCACCTCCCTGCTCTTCCCTTCCCACTTTCTGAAGTTTTGAAGAGGAGGAACAGTAGAGAACCAGGCTGTCTGCTAAAAGGTCTAGCAGTGGGTCACGACAGCGGCCCTGAAGGACCACCCACTGCGTGCTAACGACCTCCTGCAGCACTTTGGACTCCATGTCAGGCATCTTCCCTTCGCCCCTGACTGTGCCCAAGTGCCCAGTGTACCTCCTGGACCATGCATGCTTCAAGGTGGGTCTGCCTGGGGGTGGGGATGTTGGGGGATGGTCAGGGTAGGGGGTGAGGCTCGTTGCTGAGCTCATGCCTCAATGGATTGGGAGGGGTGCAACAAGTGGGCAGCATTTCGCTAGCTAACCTTCACGGGGTCAGGTTCTGTAGAGGCGTGACAGGCCTGCATGGTGCCTGTCAGCAACCACTTGGCCACGTGATGCGTGGGGGATGCATTGTTGCAACTCTTCACACATGCCAGCGTGCGGCACATGTGGACGTGCATGCGGCGCGGCACGAATCATGTGGCGCGAGCCATAGGGCGTGAATCTGCTGAATCATGTGCTGCATGGCACACATTCCTGTACCGCGTTCGTTCTTGGTCATGCTGGTGCTATCTCCGGAAGAGTGCCTCACGCATAGGATGGCCCGCCTTTCGTAAATGTTATGTTTATCTCAGTGTTTATCACTACCTAATCACCCACGACCGTCATTTCTGTACCTTTGGCCGATGCCATGCAGCCACCTGAGGAGCTGCGTGTGGTCGCATCTGAGTGTGAGGAGCATGGCCGTCACTGGCCCGTGAGTGTGACTGGGCTATCTCCTCTTCTCCTCTCTCCCCCTCACCTTCAGTACATCCTCTCCAGTATGCAACACATGTCATTCGCATACTGCCGTCCTGCCATGTACAGCCGTATAAACTGTTTCACATGTTGCCTTATGTGCTGCCTCATGTAGTGCCTCATGCACTGCCTGCACTGCTACTCCTCACACAGATGTACGACGACCGTGTGAAGGACTTCATGTGGAAGGTGTTCGTGAGGAGGTGTGTCTCTAGACTTGTATACATGGGCTCAGCTATGCCTCCCCACCTGTTTGCCCCCAGCCCTCTTAGACTCCTCGTGCCTGGCTCAAGTTGCTTGTCAGCAGCTGAATGGACCTTCTGCAAGCGGCTGCGGGGTCTCAACCTTTAGCTGGCAATATAACCACTGCTCTGAAACCGGTGCCCTCAGCCATCTTTTGATCTTCCGGGCGGGGTCTGCCTGCACCAATCAGGATCTCTGGTTTGACCCATCAAGCCCACCAGTCTATGGCAATCTGTCATTTTTCAACCACGCTCCTCTCCTGCACACCTGTGTACCTGCAGTGGCATCTCCCCAGCTACCACCTACCTTCCTGCCTGCATCCACCCCAAGCACACCAAGGTACGAGCCATGTACCTTTTGTACTGCTGTTTGACGGCGGCAGCAGCAGCAGCAGCAGATTCTGTAGCGGTCGCAGCAAGTCCAATCTGGGTTGGGTGCAATCTGCTCAATTTCGGCTGTCTTCCGACGCTGGTGCGTGCGCAGGACCCGCGCAATGACATGGACGTGGCCATGGCCGAGGCCCGCATGGTCATGACAGGCGCCCTGGGGCAGCTGCTGGAGCGCACGGGTGCGAGCAGTACAGACTGAGCAGTTCAGGGCCTTGAGCAGTACATTAACGTACTGCAGGGTTCTTGGTTGCTGCAGATACTGGAGAATTGAACCGCCCTGGGGCGCTGACACCAAGATCATGACCCTAGAATGCAGTCCTTCCATCGACATGATGTCGAAACAAGTGAATGACGTGTATTTGTGCATGCAATCCCACCTGCAGGCCTGGTGGCCACAGACATTGACATCCTGGTGACATGCTGCTCCATCTTCTGCCCCACGCCCTCCCTGTCCTCCATGCTGGTCAACCACTTCAAGATGCGGCCCGACGTGCAGGTGATGGCGGTTGGGCGGTGGTTGGTCTGTGTTGGAGTCGGTTGTTACACAGGATCAACAATTCCTGTTTTTCTACCCAGTTTTTGTTCTTCAGTTGATAGGGAACTGGTCTGCTGTCACTGCCTGCTGCACTGCCAGGATAGCTGCACTGATGTATTGCTGGTACGATTGTACTGCTGTACTGCGCAGTCGTACCACCTGGGCGGCATGGGATGCGGTACAGGCGTCGTGGCCATCAACCTGTGCAAGGACCTGCTGGCGGTGAGTTGGTTGTGGCAGTTGGGTTGGTTGTGGCAATTGGATTGTTTGTGGCAGTCGTGTTGTATTTGGTGATTGGCTCGGTTGCAGCCGGGTTGGCCGGGAACTTTGGGAACTCTGTTTGGGTTGCAGAGCGATCCGTAGTAATGGGTGGAGCCACCAAGGAAGAAGGCTCTGGCTGCATGTGGGAGTGTGTGTGGAAAGCAGTCGCCCAGCCCCCTTGCCTTGTTCCACTGCTCCTACCATGCTGTTGGCTGACACCGCCCCGCACTTGGATGGCATTCATCAAATGGCACCTGGCCGTTCCCTTGTGGCCCACTTGGTGACCCCTCTTGCGATTGGTTGCAGGCCCACCCCAACTCCACCCTGGTCTTCGTGCCCTCTGAGATCACGGTATGCGGCTCGCTGTACTGCTTCTAGTATCTGCCAGCTCATGCTTTTCAACACGTGCTCTGCAGGGGGGGGGGGGGGATTTTGCAATTTTGGACCAGGGCAGGAAATCTCTGGACCCCCCTCTCAGAA